>CM021105.1:77274664-77329854 GCA_007115665.2 Sequoiadendron giganteum
TTACTAATAGGTTAATAGCACTCAAGCAATAAACACACAATTAACGCTTTCACTACCCCCATAACCTACAAGACCTTGCTCAAAGCATATGCAATTTAATGTGCCCACTTGCCCCGTTAGCCCATTTAACAACAACCAATACTTCTAGTTATCAAGTATTGTAAAGAAGCAACCAAGCCATTAACGACTACTACACTTTTC
The DNA here is from genome assembly GCA_007115665.2 of Sequoiadendron giganteum. Classification (NCBI taxonomy): domain Eukaryota; kingdom Viridiplantae; phylum Streptophyta; class Pinopsida; order Cupressales; family Cupressaceae; genus Sequoiadendron; species Sequoiadendron giganteum. Next base: position 77,274,866 of record CM021105.1, read on the forward strand.
ACAATGCATGACAAATAATACACTATTCATAAACCTAAACTAGAGAAACAACAATAAAATTTGTAAAACAATACACAAGCATTATAATTTTTTGCAAGCATTTCCCATTAGCCCTTCTAACAACAACCAACCATCATGTTCTTGTGGGTTTTTTGGCTCTCAGTTTCTCTTTTACATGTTTGTTATTCTACAAAAGTTGAATGCATTAACTATGTGTTTATTGCACTGGTAGCGGATGATCAAAAGTCGGAAAGAAAATTGTGTGACATGTATTGTATGGTTGGTTTTCAAATATTTTTTTTAATTGTTTCTTGAAAAAAATTCTTTTTTGGTCGTCGTCTTCAATGTTTGTCATTTTGTGCACTGCTTAATTGATGAACAAGTTGCACGAACGGTGTGCAACTGGTGAGTGGCTTGTCTATTTATTTTTGATACTTGATAATTAGAAGCGTTACAGGGAAAAGTAAATAGTTTGAGCAAGGTTTTCTGGACTGTGTGTATACATGCAGTGAACGTATAGTTAATTCATGAAATGTTAGGTGAGTGATGGATTTTGTGTCTAGTTATTATCATTTGACTCATGAAAATCTTGTGGGTTTTTTAGCCTTTTGCATGTCTACCCCCACAACTTACAAGAGCCTGCTCAAAGTATATGTAATTTAATCTACCCACTTGCCCCATTAACCCTTCTAACAACAACCAACACTTCTAGTTATCAAGTATTGTAAACAAAAAACCAAGCCATTCATGACCACTACACTTTTACAAAATAGCAAACATGCATTTGAAAGCACAACCAAAAGTTAAAAACACACACAATCTTTTCAACAAATGATAAACAATTTATAATGAACACAAAAAAATCCCAACAGTCACCTAAGTTTCCATGAATTAACTATGCATTCACTGCTTCCATACCAACTAGCTCTCCAACACACCTCGCACAATTTGCATTCAATGGACTAAACATGCATTCATTGCTTTAGAAACCATTAACCAAAATATGTCCTTAAATGCTAACTATAGGGAAAAGACAACATTACTTTAAACAATGCAATTTGTCTGACATGGCAACTAATTCGAAAGAAAATTCAATAATTTCAGCCCCTCTAACAATAAGAACATAGAAAGATAAAAACAAACAAGCTCTTCAACATGCAATAAATAAAGAAAAAAGAAATTTGAGAACAACAAGCAACTATTTGAAAAGAAAATTCAACAAATGCAATTGTAAAACTTTCTATCAACACAAACTACCAATTGCAATAGTAACCTACTTCTCAATGAAAAAAGTTTCATGTTTATGAATCACATGACATGCCATCCACTATGATCACCTGTCTATTCAGTAAGCCTGATTTCTGAACCAAGCTTCTCCTTTATTGTTCACAAATCTTCCAAAGAATAAATTTTATGCGCATTGGGAGACTTCAATAGCTAAGTATATTTGCATTCATATACATCTCTGCCTCCAACTCCAATTGCAAGAAATTGTTCCTGTTACAGGGATAAATTAAACAAATGACCACAGTCCATGAGAAATAATACACTATTCATAAACCTCAACCACACAAACAACAATTTTACTGCAAGAAAATAGACCAATATGATAAATATTTCCAAGAATCTCACATTAGCCCTTGTAATAGCAACCAAGCATCATAAACATATAATCAACGCATTTACTGTCCCCACGGTCCACAAGATCCTTTTCAAAGCACATGTAATTTAATCTACCCACTTGGCCCGTTACCCCTTGGAACAACAACCAATACTTCTAGTTAACAAGTATCTTAAACACACAACAAAGCCATTGATAGACACTGTAGTTCTATAGAATAACAAACATGTAAAACCACAACCAATAGCTAAAAAACCCACAAGCTTTTCAATGAACGATAAACAAATGACAATAAATTTTGCAAATAAATAGACCAAGCTAAAAACACACAAGCTTTTTAACAAACAACAAACAAACAAGAACATGCACAAATAAAACCTAGTTCTTGCCTTACATTTCATGAATCAACTATGTACTCCCTGCTTCTGCACCCACCAACCCTCCAACACATCTCGCACATATTTCTTTATGAGGCTACCACATACTATACTAACCATTTGAGCAATAAATACATGATTAACGCATTCACTACCCCCATAGTCCACAAGACCTTGCTCAAAGAACATGTAATTTAATGTACTCACTTCCCCTGCTAGCCCTTCTAACAAAACACAATACTTTTACTTATCAAGTATCATAAACACACAATGAAGCCATTGACGACCACTGCACTTTTACAAAATAACGGACATGCAAAACCACAACCAACAGCTAAAGAACCCACATGCTTTTCAATGAACGATAAACAAACGACAATAAATATTGCAAAAAAATACACCAACATCATAAATTTTACCAAGCATTCCCCGTTAACCCTTGCAACACCAACCAAGCATCATAAACACAAAAAAAAAACCACTCACGAATAGTACACTTCCACAAAATAAAAAACATCGAAGAACAAAACTAAGCAGAACTAAAACCAATCCCTCGCCTCACATTTCATGAATTAATTATGCATTTACTGCTTCTCTACCCATCAACCCTCAAACACATCTCACACATTCTACTTTATGAGCTTTCTTGAATGCTTGCTAGCAACTCAAGCAAAAAACACATAATTTACACATTCTCTGCCTCCATAGTCCAACAGACCTTACTTAAAGAATGTTCATGTAATTTAATGTACCCACTTGCCTCGTTAGCCCTTCAAGAAACAAGAAATTCTTTTAGCTATCAAGTATCATAAACACACAACAAAGCCATGCATGACCACTGCACTTATATTAAAAAATAAAGAATATGCAAAACCACAACCAACAACTAGAAAACCCATAAGCTTTTCAAAAAACAATAAGAAAATGATAATAAACACAAAAAAAACCCATCACTCGCCTACAATTTCAAGTATGAAAAAAAAAGAGATGACCCACTCACCAGTTTATGGGACCAAGACAAACAACTTAATTTGACGTCAAACTCTTTTCCAAGATGGATCTCCTGCTACTAATTTTGATGAGAAAGCTAGCCATCTAGTTGATCTTATCCTTCTCAAATAACTGATGCATATTGTCCACACCCAAACTATTTTCCTAAAAACAAGCTTTAATAATTGTTTGTTGCAAGTGGGCTTTCACTTTCTCTGGTCAGAATGGCAGGAGAATTATGAGCATCGTTTATTGTTGAGCATGCAATTGGAATGAAAATGAAAATGAGATTATTAAGTAATGATAATCATGTGACAAGGTACAAGACACTTTCTTTATTGTTGAAGATGATACTAAGCGAACATGTACGTTTCAGAATCACAATCCTGCTTTTTCTAACAGTTTCTCAGAATGTTATCATTCACGCAATGTATGTTGTTGGGAGTCAAGAAAAAATTTCATTATCATCTTCTGAATGAATGAATGGATTTTAATGACATCCACGAAACCATCAGTCTATGGGACCCAGCATCAGAAATTTAACCACTTTCAAGTTCTTTTCCATGTCTTCCCTCCTCTTAAAGATCTTGACAAAAAAGCCAATAGTTTTGAGGAGCCTAGTCTCCTTAAAGAGCTCATTTAGATTGTGCACCTTCAAATTGTCTTCATACTAGACACAGATATCAGCATAAGAAACACACTCAATGATGAAGTGCCATTCAGTCTCCACAACCCCTTTGCTGCAAAAAATACAAGTTCTTTGCTCCCAGGCTTCCTTGGGGACAACCCACCTACCAGTTTCACATTGAAGATGGTGCGACCCAGTTCTCAACTGAGCAATCAAAATCCTAGCCTTGCCTTTAATTTCAACCTTTAGGTAGTCTTTCTCATCATGCTCCCATGCGGGGTTGAACTCCCAGATATAATGTGTCTTTTTACGGCTAACTTGCTTAGTCCACATAGCACACCTAAACTTTTCTACCACATACCTTTTTATCTCAACATTCATGTTGAGGCACTCATGCAGCTTAATGTTAAATTTGCTCAACCATTTTCTATTTTGCTTCATCCAAGTTTTCTTTCTATAGTTTAGCTCCTCCCCAACCACCATTTTGGGCCACCGATGTGTCTCCATGTTCTCAACTTTTTTTAAGTAATTTATTAACCGAATGATTGCAGATGCCTCCAACAGGAAAGTACCAGTTTCATCCAAGAGAATCTCATACAAAATCAAGGATTTGACTTTGATGCTAGTAGTGATCAAATGATTTTGAATTCTTTCAACTTGCCTCCACTTGTGGTTTGACATGATACCCCCCAAACCTCACACCCATAGAGGACAACCAATGCCACCAACAAACCAAAAAGGGTTTTCTTTGTTTTCCAATCCCATAGCTTCGTTGTCCTACATCTGTTCTACAGTAAATAGGATGCCCTCCAACCACCTTGAATCCTTTTCGCTCTACAAGTCTCCCAACTGAGCCTGTTATGAAAATCAATACCCAAATACTTGTATTCTTCTACCACCTCCAAAGAGTTGCCTTCAAAATTGAAATTAAATTGTTGCTTCTTCCTTTTCAAAGAAAAGATCATGATTTTGGTTTTGCTGGTGTTAAGTTGAATTCCAACCTCTTGGCAAAAAAATTTGAGAGCCTTTAAATGCTCTCTCAAACCAAGAGTAGATTTTGCAATTAAGATAAGATCATCCGCGTATAAAATTAACTTCACCACATAACTAGCTAGATGAATACCCTCTCCAACAGTTTTGTTTAACCATTCTTCAAGCTTATCAATATATAAGCCAAACAACGTGGGAGACAAGGGACAATCTTTCTTGACTCCAATGTCACTACCAAAGCATTCAGACATACCATATTTTGTTCTAATTTTAGCTCTAACTTTCTCATAAAGTTTATGAATTGTCGATCTAAGCTCATCAGGAATACCCAGTTCCTCCATTCTATTCCAAAGCTTGTCATGAGGCACCATGTCAAAGGCTTTTTTAAAATCAACGAAACAAAAAAATGCTTCACCCCCTTGATTGTCTCAAGCTTTCTCAACGAAGTATCTAAGTGTGATACAATGATCTATGGTGGAATGCTTTGGCCTAAAACCAGCCTAACCTTTTTCCCTTTTACCTTCCTTTTCAGCCCAATTACTGATTCTACGCTCTAACATGCTCCCATATAGTTTAGCAAGTAGAGGATTGACCATGATAGTACGATAGTTAGAAGGATTATTGATATCCCCACTTTTGTGTAAGGGAATGACCACACTGGTAGTCCATTCAACCAGAAAGCCATTTTGAGTAATGTTATTAAAGAGGTATTTGATATGAGGTGTGAGGAGATTACAACTCCACTTTAAGAATTCAGCTTGCAGCCCATCAATGTCTTGAGCCTTACCACTTGCGAGATTTTTTATACCTTTCTTGATATCTTCTTCCTAGAAGAGCTCTCTTGAGATATGCATTAAAGGGGGCATGCTTTTCTCCATTGACCGTTCATACAAGAGTTTCACATATTCTAGCCACTGCATCCCAGTGATATTATTTTCCACCTGACTTTTCTTTTGTTGCAGCTCTCTCCAAAAACTTTTGGGGTTGTGTTTTCCCATAGAAATTAGCTCGCTCCTTCTTAAATTCACATATATTTATTTTTTAGCTTTTACCAACTTCTCGTAGTTTACTTTAGTTTCTTTGTTTGACATATTATTTTTGACCAATCTCTTTGTTGCCTTGCAATCCTCATCATACCATGGATTAGAAGGAAACATATTTGAAATCCCCTTCCTAGTCTGAGATCTCTTACAACCTTCAAGAGCTTTGTGAATCAAAGGGACCAACATATTGCTACTAATGTGATCATTTTTTCATTGATTTCATTGCATGGCATGTTTTTTCTTTCTTGAAGCTGATGATCCAACACAACAACGAAGATTTCTTGATTTTCATGATTCACAAGGATTTTTCCTTGTGAATGAGCCTTCTTATGAGAAAGGTGAGTTTTCCCCTCTTGCTGGTTGCCTTCATGAATGCCAAACTTAACAAAAAGAGGCATATGATGAAAATTTAGACCAATAAGACAACACCCAATATTGAACTCCAACAGCCTAGGGACTGAATTTTGAGAGCATAACACATAGTCCACAACACTTTTCCCATTGTATGTTTTGCAAGTGATACCACCTAAATCTAACCACATTTTCATACCATTACAAATCACCATGCCATATAAGCTACACAAACCAAGTAGCTCCACTCCAAATTGTGACACACCCCCACTACCATCTTGCAAGGTCCTTTCCCAAGGTTGAACCTCTGCTTCCTCTAGCCAAAGAGGGTTGTTGTCCTCCCCCTCACTACTGCCCAAATGAATGGATTGATTGTTGTACGTCCTAGCATTAAAATCCCCCATTAGCACTATTTCTCCTAAAGAGCTAAAAACAGAAATGTTCTTTTTTAAGGCAGCAAACACATCCTCATTATCCATCTTTCTGTGTATACAGTGTGATCTATCTGTGTCGAAAATATTTATACTTTTTTTTTTATAATGGAGTGGAGAGTGGGACCATCATAACGGTGAACACTGTAAACCCACATAGATAAACAATAATAATAAATTTTAGGCATCCTTTTAAATTGTTTTTTCTTAAAATATTATATACTTTTTTTTAGACTGGATCAGGTAACCGTCCCCTATCAACTGTAGGGGCGGGGGCAATTGAGCTTGTGACCTTTTGCTTGCAATAAGATGCTTTAGCCAATCGAGCTAGTCCCCCTGCCCCAAATATTGTATACTTATACTAGATAGTAGTGAAAAGTTAATTTTGGTTAGTTAAAATTAGATAAACATTTATATTATTTGATGATTGAAGTCTATGTTGTTTGAGTGGTTTTTGACTTTCATATCTTATTTATTTTTGAAGATTTGTTATTTCTGTTTTTGAAATCCTGTAGAATAATGAGAGTAAAGATGGTCTAGAAGACAAGATAAATTAAATACACATCAAAATATAAGTATTTATTATTTGACAATAGAAATGGATTATGTTTAAGTAGAGTGATTTTGAATTTTCACTTCTCATTTACTTTTAGATATTCTCTATAGGAAGACATTTTTAATCTTGTTTTGAATTCATTTTGTGTAAGATGAAATATAGAAGAATGAGAGTAAAGATGATGTAGAGGAAGATAATTAGTTTATAGAATGAAGAAGAGAGACTAAATATGATATAGAGGAAGAAGATTAACTTTGTAAGAAATTGTCATTGATATGTGATGAGATTGGAAGTAAATATTTCACCATGTTATTATAGATACACAATTGAAGAATAATAGATAAATGATCTTGATAAAAGGATAGGAACTCATGCCATTTTATTAATATTGTATCCACATCATATGTCAATCATAGAATAGTATATTTCTTTGAACAAGAATATTTGACAATTATAAATATAATTATCATATAAGTAAAACTGATATTATTAAGAATTTAAAAATAGTAATATGAAAGAAAAACAAGTAGATAGACTAATGTGAAAATAAAAGAATAAAATAACAACTATGTGAATTAAAGCCACATGTTACTCATGTGAATTTATACAAATTCAATGGCAAATAATAGATAACAAAATATATTTATATAATGTGAATGCATTTGCAAATTTTAGAGTGGAAATAATGATTTTTAATTAATAGCCCAAGCACAAACTCAAATGGATTTTTCAAAGTATCAACCCATCGTAAATAATCAAACTTTAAGGGAGGCAATAGCTTAAAAGGTGGAGGACAATACTATTGGAGGTTCTCAAAAATATTATTTTGAAAAGGGGATAACTATCTTAAAAGAAATAAGAGATACTAAGTAGATATATTAATAACAAAATTATAGTAGATTAAAAGCATTGAGGAGAAATCACGGAATATCTAGAGGCATCTAATATTTTAAAGGAGCTTTAATCTATCATGTGTTATATCTAATATTTTGTTAGTTGTAAAGTGTTTTTAAGATCTTTTTCAAAAAAAAAGTGATTTTTTTTTTTATCTCTATGTATGTATATGTGCTAATTATTATAAAAAATAGTGATAAAAATAAAAATATTGTATTTTTTTATTTGAGAGCATTCATCAAACAATTGATATTTCAAAATATGTCAAGGGTTAGTAGTTCAATGGCCAAAGCATCTAGTTGGATGCATAAAGTTCATGGTTTGAGTGTTAATTAGTTAATGATAAATTTAATATGATGGTAGAATTAAAATCATGAATCTTATAAAACATGTTCGGGGGATTTAATTACTATTAACTAGGGTAAAATTAGTCACACTTTCAGCCAACTTATCAACAAGTGAATTTAAGTATTTCTACCTAAAAATCAATTTTCATCAAAGATATGATCTAGTAAGATTGTTTTAGCTAAGTTAGATATTTTCACAACTTTTCCAATTAAAATTATTATAGCACAATTTGAGGTCAATTTACCAAAAAAAATTAAAAAAAACTTAATGTTTCAATAATTCCTACTCATTGTAAATAACATTTAAAAATATATATAAAATACCCTTTTATAGATCCATAAGTGTAGTTTTCAATATTTATATATAATTTATATTTTGTATTTTTACTAAAAGTAGGTTATCAAATAAAATATTACGTTGATTATCATGTCAAAAAAAATACTAAAACTTATTAAAGAAATTGAAAAACTATGATGCACCATATGAAAATGGTATAATTTCTTTTTTTTGGATAAATATTTAATATGAAATTTGGTGTCAAATGAAAACAAGTGTGTTTTAATACTTGCACATTTTCAATTTTTTTAAATATATGTTTATCAAAATTCAAATATATATATATATATATATATATATATATATATATATATATATGTCCATGCACTCAGGTTTTAGGTTATAAATACACACAAAAAATTTGAAAGAACTAAAATAAAATTTATTGTATAAAGATTGACGTCTCATTTAACTTCATTTTTCAGCATTTTATTATCAACTACTGTCAATTTATAAAAAAATATTTTAAAATTATTTTTTATGTTTTTTTAAATACAAATGTAAAATATACTAATTTTATTAGTTTACATCATTTCAAAATTCAAAACATATATGTCACTTTTTAGTGATTTAAGTTTAAAAGTTGGATCAATGTTGGTTGTTTTCTTTATAAAAATGTAACACAACTTTGTACTTTTACCCACTAGTTTAAGTTTATGTCCAAGTAAGGTATGTATAAACAACTTATTATACTAATATTGAAGGGAGTCATGTACAAGTAAATTTAAGTATGATCTAAAAAAAATATAGAAAGTAAAGAGACCCATTCATAAATAGCTAAATCATAAATAAAAATATAATGATGTATGTGGGAAAAACCCTTTCAAGAGAAAACCACAGCTCCAAAACTTGCACAATGTATTATAAAAAATGAAAGAGGTAAAAACACACAATGCAAATCTTCATAGGAGTAGATATTATCAAGAATTAAACTTTAATCATTTTAACAAAATTTCAACATTCCTATGTACTTGCAAACTCTCATATCTAAAGTATTTCAACAATCATTAATTCATAGAGTATTAAAATACATGAAACTATTACAAAAATTAAAACCATGAGCTAAAAGTACTCTCACATGTGGCACTCAAATTGGGTGGAATATTCTCCTCAAATCACATGTGCTTATGAAATGAGGCATAATTCTTGTCAATATTTCAAATAGTTACCTCTATTCAAGAGGATATTAAACATCATAAGAGTTTTTCATAGGTTGAGACAAGAGAGGAACACTACCACATGAATCTAATTGTTAGGGGCCAAGAGGCCCCTAAACTCTAAAAAAAATATGAAATTATGTATGCTCAATAATTTAGTTACTACATCTACTACATTCACCAAGGTCTCTACCTTTTCTAGCTTTACCCTACCATCCCTACACGTATATCTCAAGAAATGATCTAGTAAATGTTGTGCCTTTTGCACACACGTCCCGTTCGGAACGGGGACCCTCTTTCCCTCTTTGTTTTTTTGGTCCCTTTCGTTTCACCTCATTTTGCGTAACCATTTTTGTGCCCCAACTGCAAGGGGTAGCACGTTTCCCAATGCCATATTTTAAGTCTCGGGCTAACTCAGGTTTTCCTTGTCAAAATTCTGGCATCTGTGGTAATTTTCGGGTTTCCCTTTCTGGGTTTCCCCTTCTAGGTTTCCCCTTCCAGATTGTCTCCGCCGGATTGCCTCTGTCAGGTTTCCTCCCCCAGATTTCCCTTTTCGGGTTTCCCGTCAAGCTTTGTTGTTTCGGTGGCGGTGATGGGACGGCTTCCTGGACCCCGGACCTCGGACCTCCCATTGCCCCTGCATTTTCGAGTTCACCAACCGAACCTGCCAATGTATGGAAGAATTTAATGTCGCATTAATAGCAATTTTGCTATAAATTTTTTTTTTCGGTCGTCATTATCAATTGCGCGAGTGATGGATGAGTTTGGAGAACTTTTGGCGACCAGGTGTTTTCCGCCCAACATTCCGAGCTCCCTTTTCAACCTTTTTCCATGCGACCGACTGTTTGTTCTTTGAGATTTTGAGGTAGGTTCGCCGTCCTCACGCCCTCCCTTTCTATTTCGTGATTTCTTGCATTTTTGTGCATGAAAATTGTAAAATGAGTTTGAAATAATGTAGATTTGTGCCTTCCGGTCAAAACCCATATTTTAAAAATGTGAAAATCAATCTTTAAATCCCTCGAAATTTGATTCGGAACTTCACCGTGTCGCAGTTGTTCTTTGAAACAGCGTTGGCGCCTTCCGGGCCCGGGTCTACTTGCGGCCGTCCGTACGCCTCTTCAAATTTTGAATTTGGTTGTTTCCCTTCTTCGGATTTCCACCTCCGGAATTCCCTTCTCGGGATTCTGTTGTGTCTCCGCCGTTTCAAATGGCCTTGCTCGAGCGTCCTCCTGACCCTCGGACCCCGGACCCTCGAAGTCCGTCTAAAATTCAAAGCTCATCGCAATCTTGCCAATTCAACCTTCCCTCGGGATTCAGACTTTGGGATTCCCTTACCACAACTCCATCCCCGTTTCGCCGTTTCAAACGGCCTTCTCCGAGCAGCCTTCCAGACATCGTTCCCCGGCTGCAAATAGTTTCATCTCTTGGTCGAAACCCTCGACGTTTTTTTTCTCTTCGGACTTCAGCTTCCAGAATTCCCCTCTCGGGATTCTGTTTCTCCTGCGCTGTTTCAAACGGCCCCATCCGAGCGTCTTCCCGAATCCCGGACCCCAGTCCACAGTCCGCCGAAACCCGAAACCTTGGTTATATTTTCCTCTAAGCTCCATCCGGATTCTGAACGCCAGAATTCCCCTGTGGAATTCTGTTTCTCTTGCGCCATTCTAAACGGCAAGCTTGGGACAGCTTCCCGGACTCCAGGTCTCGGTGTGTCGTTCGCTGCCCGATTGTCCTAAACCCTCTGATTGTTTCCAAAAACTTCCTCTTGGGTTTCCTTCCCCAGGTTTCCGCTTTCGTTTCGCCATTACGCACGGCCGACCCGTAGCTGTTTCCCGGTAGCGGCAATCCGAGACCTAGATTTCGTTGCCCGAAATTCTGTTTCCTCTGTGCCGTTTCAGATGGCTTCCCTGCAGATGATGCCCGAACTCCCGAATGGGGCATCAAATGACCTCCAAATCCAAAATGGATTTCGACCCACTTGCTAGAATTCGGTTTTCCTCCATATCTAACCTCAAATTTTCAAATCTAACCTCGAGAAATGCATATGGGAATTCCATTCTCATTTTTCCCTTTCAAATGACATTCTGCCAAGGGATTTCTGGCCCAAGAACTCTGGACTGTTTGCGTCACCCTCTAAATGGTGAAGTATCTAGCTTCCGTGATTATTAAATATGAATTATAATTGTCGAACTAATCTTGACATGTAGGGATTTTTCGGTGGCCATTTTGGCAAGTTCATCATTACTAATTCTCGTCTTTTGTGCAGGATTTATGGAATCCGGTCTAAAGACTTCTGGTGCTTCCAAGAAAGGAAAAGGAACAACCAAGCCACCAAGGGGTAAGGAAGATAGAGACCTAATGAAATACAAATTCCAAGGGGTCCCTATTCAATCCAGAATCACTACCCTTTGGAGGGATGTCTCAGATACCAACATCGGACAAGTCGATGTTGATGAATTCACACAGAGGGTCAGGATGAACCCAAAAACAACAAATGCAAAATTAATAAAGAGCAGTGGGCTTGCTAAGGCTGCAGGTTTCCCGCCAGCCCTAGTGGCCCCAAAGCTGGTGATGGTGTGCGTAGAGGCATACCAATCTGATACTAGAACCATAGTGGACCATGACGAGAATATCCTTGCAGATATGTCTCCATCAGGTATAACGGAGACCTTCCACATTCCCTCCTTTGAGAGCATGGAGGTCCCCACCATGGAAGACTATTAAGAGGTGTGGGAATAGGACCCATTGGGGTGTAAAAAGCTTATCAACCAGTGCTGGTTGAAGAACAAATGGGGTAGTGCTGGGAAGCTTCCTCAGGAGCTCTACTGCAGTGATTTCTTCGAAGACTACCATGACCTTGTAACTCTGCTCAACTGAGTCATGGGCCTTCCCAGCGTGGTTTTCTTCCAAGAATGGATGTTCTATTTCATAGAACAGATTCTTCGAGGTAAGGGTACCATCTTCTATTGGGGCGAGATAATCAGTGACTGCTTCCACGAGCAGTTTACCACCGTGAAGAAAACCAACAAATTCTTCTTGACCCCCTACTTGGTATATTCCCTTGGCAATCGATGACATTATCAGGGGTTGACAATGATTCCCAGTGATCCATCGGGGCCGGAGCTCAAGCCTTATGACAAGTACCCTCAATTACAGTTCTGAAATTTCAAAAGAAACTACTGCAGGGTGAATGACACGTTCATTGCTCATGTCATCCAGTCAGTAGGAGGGGATTTTCATAGGAGGACATCCCACAGTGCCAGGGTCCTCCTCAGGAAGTACGCCTTCTGGTACATTCAGTACCCAAGGTTCACGTACATCCAAATGACCCAGTACCCAAATGACCGGATCATTCTGTTGGAGCTAACTTGGCAGCTACGACACATTCACAGTGTCTTGAGCGAAAAACATCTGGCGGGCCCCACCTATCCCATGAACCTTGGTCAGAGGATGTATAAGATCCACACCTCCCAGTGCGTAGGATATTCGGAAAGGGAACTGGTAGAGTATAATTTTGAACAATACACAGCGACGCCGCGAATGGATCCTTATGGTCATGTCAGAAAGGCACTGGGACATGAATGCAGCCACCTCCACAACATCGAGGACTTTTGGGCCAACTGCAGGGATGATATTGAGGTATGGTTGCAGCATTATATGCGCATGACCATCATCCATGTACGAAGGGTGAACTTGTGTCCGGTCCCTGATCAGCTAGAGGAGGATGAGGACACAGTTGTGGATCCGGGTTGCGATGCAGTTTCCAACCTGCCGCTGCCTGCTATCAACTGGAGTGCACCAGAGCTTAATGATATTGGTGTACTCACCAGACCCATTGAAGTCCAAACGAGGGCATGGATCGACGAGAAGGTGGCTCAATTGAAACAACAAGGGGTCATCCTGACGTTCACTAAGCTTGCAAGTGAGCATGTAAGTGAACCAAGTGGCTCGGAAGGTGGGGAGGCTGCCACTGCAACTGGGGAGACATCTAAGACCCCACCATCACTGAAGACCAAGAAAAGAAAGGAGGCTAGTGAACAACTGCCCAAACAAAAAGTCTATGCCCGTAAGTCTTCCGAGCCGGAGCCCTCTAAGAAGAAAAGAAAAACAACTGGAGGCACGAAGACAATGGTGATGTCCAAGGGTTCGTCCCTTGGGATCGAAAGGAAAGAATCTAGCTTGTTTGGATCTCCACCCATTACAATCACCGCCGCCACCCCACTTACCTCAATTCTAGTTTCTGCTTCCTCTCCGACTACGGTGGATATCTTCATCCACCTTGCTCCTACTCCTCCAGTGTTACAGGTTATTCCCATAGATTCATCGTCCGCCGCCACCTCGCCAATGACCTCTTCCTCCATGTCTCCTTCCCTTCCTTCTGTTTCCGCTGCCACAATGCCAACCCCAAGCCTTCCAAAGTCTTTTGTAAAGTATATGCAGAATGTGTCATCTGAGCTTTTGGGGATGCTCACCAATCCGATAGTCCAGGCTGCGATAGCTCAAGCTATGGCCTCCGCTCCAACGACATCCCCCTCTACTGAATTGCCAAAGATGAAAGCGACCATGTAGATATCAGACGAGTGTGAATGACAATAGTTGGAGGCTGAGAAGGTGCCAGAGTATGAAGAGTTTGAATATCACGAACATCCCTTGTTCGAGCGTCGGAAGATTGATGATGTGGCCTATGAGTCTTCTAGTGAGGGCAGTGAGGGTAGTGAGGACCTTGATACTGAACTGATCCGAGAATCGAAGGATCCCGAGCTCAATGCAGAGTGGGGCAAAAAATTCAAGGAAATTGAGGACAAGGAGGCTGAGGACCGGCTTGCACGGGAAGAGGAGACTGCTACTCCAGAGATGGAAGGTAATAGGTCTCCAACCGAGGAACATGGCCAAACCACAGAGCATGACAAGGAAACTTTCCTCCATGAGAACAAACAAGCAGAGAGCTCCGAGGAGCATCAAGATACTTTAAACAAGGAGGAGGATGCTGAAAAGAAGGATTCACCCAAGGAGCAGCTACATACTGAGTCCCCCGTTAGACATGAGACATTCGAACAAGATTCTGATGAAGGAAAGGAAGACGCAGGAATAAATGAGAAGGCTCTTGTTGTCAGAACTGTTGAACTCGAAAAGGAGGACAGCAGGACTCAAAGTGAACCGCCAGGGAAAGAACCCGAAACGCTTGATTGGCTACAAAGACAACTCAAGCAAAAGACTCCCACCTTGAAGGATCCCAAGGCAAGGCTGGAAGCCATCATGGCCAGAGCACAAATAAGCACCAGAAAAGAGAAGAAGTCGAGGGTCAGATCAAAGATAACCATGGATGCCTCAAGATCAAGGGCGGTGCAAATAGCAATGCTTATGGTTGGGGAACAAGGTATAACTTACAATGTCTCCACCATCGACCTGGGAGTGGCCACAAGGGAATAGAAGGTTGAACATCTCTAGGAGTCGGTCGCCATAGTGGTGCACCTTATCCAACAGGATAAGGTCTCCAAAGAAGAACTAGAGGAGCAGGTGGCTGATCTAACAACTTATATTCAGCAGTGGTCATCTCTAGATGAGCAGCCTACAACATCATCAGCCCCGCCTCAGTTGCTATCCAGAGAACAGATTGACAAGCTCAAAAAGAGACGAAACTTGGACAAAACTACGGAAAATTGGTTCCGGCAGGTTTTGGACATAGGGAACACGGGCATCAACTTGGCTGCCCGGGTAGCAAATAGGTTCCTAGAAGTTCAAAAAACTCTTGAGGACACAAGGCAGATCTATGAGAAGTTCCCAAGGAAATACGATGCAGCCTACCCAAAGATTGAGGCCATACTTGTGTTGTCAAGCGATGTCTGGGAGAAGGACCTTGCCATCAAGAGTGATGATCACTGGCTGGTAGACACCTGGAAGTGAGACTATGATCACCGTAAGAGGAGGTTGGAGTAGATTTTGGAACGGATAGCGCCAGACATTGAATGGGTAAGGGAGTCCAGAGAGGAGTGTACTCAGTATCTCAAACTGATGACAGGGTATGAGATGCCCGCGGTCGAGATCAACCCCAAGAACATCAAGCCCCACTTCTTGAAGATTAATGAAGATGGGATGTTCGCCAAAATCACCACTGAGTTCATGTGTTTTGCAGCCCGAGCCTTCACACAATCAGAAGCTTTCAAAGGGAATGATGCTAGGTATGAGGCAGACTGGAAGAAGCTTGGCAGCAATTCTCAGGAATGGAGTTACCAAATCTTGAAATCCAACATCCTGGAGGTGGATAAGTTTCAGTCCCTGGTCCTAAGCTTCATGGAGTATGCCGCGTTGAAAAAGCGAGAGGGCAATCCAGTCATCAATGAAGAGTTCCTTGAGGAATAGCTACAGCAAAGGGCGAATGGCTAAAAGACAAATTTGCTACAGTGCTGTCACTAGATGACGAAATAGGGAAGAAACAAGAAATTATTTGTAAATGTAATATATATTTGGGGGTAGGTGAAACCCTAATGTAAAATGAATCTTGGTCACATAATAGAATCGAATCTTGGCCACTCATTTTGTTTTTTGAAAACTATAAATAGGGCTCTCCTCCTCTCATTTTAAGAGAGTTGAGTTGTTGTAAAGGCATGCTGCAGAAATTATAAATAGCAAATACAGTCATTTTCTGGTGTATTTCTGGGTTTCTCAGTATGTTTCATGATTCCTCTCCCTTTTAGTTATATTTTTGCTTTAAGTTACTTTGTTATTCTAGCATCTTCAGATTAGACTTGGTAAATTTAGTATGTTATTTCTGGTTTTGGAGATAGTTGTTGTGTGTATGCTTTCCTTGTTCATACTTTTGGTCATTTACTGAAGGTAGATGACTATGCAAAGTTAGCCTGGACTTTGATTTCATTGCTGCTCATTAAACTTTATCTTTATTCATGTTTCCATAATGAATGAAGGATGAACATCTGCAGTCCCTAGAAGATAGCACAAATTTCATGATATTATGAGAATTCTAATTAAGTGAAATCCTGTTTAAGGAAATTGTCCACAGCAAGAACCTCCATGATCACCATTCATTGATAGTTGCAGGTCCAGGAAACATCTTTCTTCCTCGCCCTTTTCTTTTTTTCCTTTCTTAGAAACAACTTGTGTTATGGTTCGTTTCACATTGTAAAGCCAAATCTGACGAAATAATGGAGTCTAAGACTACTGCCTGAGCCTGCAACAAAGCATAGTAATTCCAAATCTCTAGAACTCCATTCATCGACTCAATTCTCCTACAGCTTCGACCACGTAAGTCCACCTTGTGATTCCAACAAATCACATAAACAACTAAAATATTCCAAGCACTGTCAAGACTTGACATCCGAGAGACCTTGGGATAGTGTTCTACAATTTGATTTGTAGAAAATTGTCTTTCAAGAGAGGTAATGCACCTACGTATTACCTGTGTTGTGAAGTGCATAAAAACACCAACAGTAAACATATATATTCTTAGTTTTGGCACATTAATGT
Source organism: Sequoiadendron giganteum (assembly GCA_007115665.2). Classification (NCBI taxonomy): domain Eukaryota; kingdom Viridiplantae; phylum Streptophyta; class Pinopsida; order Cupressales; family Cupressaceae; genus Sequoiadendron; species Sequoiadendron giganteum. The sequence continues at coordinate 77,292,067 of CM021105.1, forward strand.
GTCACACTTTCAGAGAAATAAATAGTTTCGAGTGAACAGGTTTTGGTCAGAAGGTATTCGGTCGTAGGGTTTCAGCTGAAACCACGTAGCAGTGACATGGCATTGACAAGGTGACAGCTTTTTGGCTAGGTGGGTTTCGACTGAAACACTACTAGCTGAATACCTTCCAGCCTAAACAATGAGTTATAAAAATTAAAAAATGGGCCTGACCATTTTGCTTGTTTGGGTAGAAGTGTTTTGCGCAAGACAACATCGGTCGAGCTAGGGTTTTCAAGCATTGATAAATAGAAATAAAGTGCCCAAGTTTCTTGCTCTTTCCTCCTCTTCTATGACTCTTTTCTTGTGTTGTCTTGGTGTGGTATGCATTGGAGTTTGGAGTTATGTGTGATTTTTTTTGAGCTGAAAGGCTTTTGTGAGACAGTTGGTGGTTTATAATTGGCACACAGTAGTGGCATATGGTTTTTTGTTTCTTTTGTGAAACACATGTTTCAAATTTTGAAAGGCAATGTGAAATTTTTGCCTTTGGCAATAATATGTGAATGACAATGTTTTACATTTTTGGTTGAATAGTTTAAAGGATTTAACTATAAGTTCATGAATGGTATTGATATTTTTAACAATTTTTTTTTGCAATATGAAACCCTTACCAAAGTGATAGTGCAATTTTTTTTTGGCTTTTGAAATTTGGTAAACTTAACCCCTTAATGACAGACTATAAATTTGGGGTTTTCAGTTTTTGGTGATTTAAACCCTTTGAATGGAATTTTAACATTGCTTGTTGCAATATGAAACCCTCGCCAATGTTATAGTGCAATTTTTTTTGGCTTTTGAAATTTGGTAAACTTAACCCTTGAATAGAAGACTATAAATTTCAGGTTTTTTAGTTTTTGGTAATTTAAACCCTTTGAATGGAAATGAGAATAATCACATAGTTGATTCTAATCCAGTTAGGGTTCAAAATAATTATTCAGGAAAGCATAATTAATCATAGATTTGATTCTAATCATAGATTTGATGCCATACATAGTAATAGAAAAAGGAAAAAAAAGAAGAAAAGGTTTACCCAAAATTCTATCAGTTCCAACTTATATAAGATTATGGTATCAATTCCAAATTATATAAGATTATGGTATATTCATAATTTTACAGGTCCAACCATATTTTATGACTTAGAAATAGAGAAAGCAAAGTTTGGATATAGTAAAATAGAAATATTGATTTTTGTAAAAAGAGGCATGTGGAGAGTCATAAATAAATAAATAAATAAAGAAAAGAAGACGTTACAATAAGAATTAATTAATCAAAAGAAAAGAACAATAAACTAGGATTTCTCTTAGATTGTATGGTGTAGACCTAAAATCAAAATCTCATTTAGAAGATTCTCAATCATAACCATATATACAACTTGGATGGCATCTTACTTGTTGAATATGTTGGCAATTCTTTTAAGACTATAGGCAATGAAAGGATGTTTCTATAAAAATTCAAATATCACAAGTATACTAACCTATGGCATAATCTTCATATTCATGTGGATAAGAACTCCATCTATAGTAAACATTAGAAATGTTATACTAGTTGCTAAAAACAAACAAAGCCAACTGTATATTTGATTAATTGACTCATTTATGTATGTTCAAATCTAGATGATTTGTGCTCAACTAGATAATGAATGGCAACTTTTAGAGCTAAGTGTAGATTCAAAGAATATGCATATATAGTCATTGCGCTAATGTATCAATGTTGTTATAAGTAAAATAGTGTTTGATTCTTAATTTCTCAAGCTTAAGCTTGTAGAATTTATGAAATAAGAAATTATACTATGATACTTGATTAGAAATTAAATAAAAAAAAAGAGGTAGAGAGAAGAATTAAGAACACTATATATTTATCCTACAAACCCTACCAAGAGAGAAAAAAATTGTGGTAGTTTCAAGTCATATGAGATAATCACTAAATGCTAACATTTCAATATGAGTTGGAATTTTTGTTTTATATCTGTATAAAAAACATCCTTAGTCATTATAAATTCTTCTAGATTAACATCATTTTCTAAGAACAAGTAATCTTCAAACCCCTCATTAAAACATTTCAATATGAGTTGGAATTTTTGTTTTATATCTACTCTAGAAAACTCATCCTTAGTCATTACAAATTCTTCTAGATTAAGATTATTTACTAAGGTCTAGTAGAAAACTTTGAACCCCTCATTAAATTTAAGTCATATTCGATACAATCACTAAAATTTCTAAAATTTCAATATGAGTTGTCATTTATGTTTTATATTTGCTCCAGAAAACTCATCTTTAGTCATTACAAATTCTTCTAGATTAACATCATCTGCTAAGGTCATCTTTTGTCATTAAAAATTCTTCTAGATTAACATCATCTACTAAACCCTAAAATATACCCCTTGTCCCATTCATCTAACCCTATTTGAACTTTAACCTTAACCCTAAAAATAAATCTAACCTTTTTTTCAATCTTACTCGACCCTAATTGATCTCTAACCATTGTTGAACCTTAATTAAACCCTAATTAAATTTTAACCCTTACCTAACCTAACTCTAATAGCCTTAATTTTAATCTTACATGTGTGTATGTGTGTACATATGTATATGTATGTATGTACATGTATGTATACATATGTGAATGTATGTATGTACATATATGTGTATGTGTGTATGTACATATATGTGTATGTGTGTAAGTATCTATGTATGCATACATGGGTATGTGTATCTATGTATGAATATATGTGTATGTGTGTATGTGTGTATATATGTACATATGTGTACATGTATGCATATGTATATATCTATGCATGCACATATATATATGCATATATGCTACACCCTTAATATTAGAGTACATTGGGTTATCAATAGTCGACTTGTGACTATCTTACTCCTAATTAAGTCATGTTATCATTATTGTATTGTTATTTAGTTTATTAGGTTAGCCTATAGCTTATATAGGGTTATCTAAGTCATCCTAGGTGGTATCCTAGGCATAAATAGGTATATATAAGAGGTTGTGAGTCTTATGTCATCATCATATTGTGAATTGTGTTCTCATTGGAGATATTTGGAAGTTTCCCCCCTCGAAGTGGCTTGTTATTCTAAGATATTATTCAATATTTGTAACATATTTTCCATAATATTCTTCTATTGTGCAAGTTATTTCATTACAAGTGGTATCACAGCATGATCTTGGCACCATACAGGCAAGGTTTCTTCTCAATATTGGAGGCAATTTTGGGGAGAGAATATCTTCCAGATTTTGGAGAATTTTTTTCTAATTTTTAAATGTTTTTGAAGACCATATTAAAGAAGCTACATTCCAGATTTCAGAGGAATTGGAGTAGATTTAAGCAAATTATTTCAAAATTAGGGTTTCTACACAATTTATTTGGAAGCCAAATATTTCTCACATACTACTGAATTATAGCCTAATTTTTATTGGGTTTTTGAAGATATTATAGAGGAGTCTATAGTAAAAAATTTAGAGAATTTGAGTTTCATTTGGGTGATTTATTGCAAAATTATTTTCTACCATCATGATAGGGCCTGCAACAAGAGGCAAAAAGAATGGTATCACATTGGGAAAATCTTCAGAGAATGAGAGAGTATAAAATGAGGATTTTAACCCTAAGGATGAAATAAACAAAGTCAAGGGTGATATTTCATCATTAGAGAGGAATATTATGGAATAAATAGGTGAATTGAAATCATTTATTCAAGGTATGTGGTGTAAGGGTGAAGATTCATCTCATAAGGTGGAAGATAATTATTTTGTTGGAAATTAATTCATTGGTCTTGATTGGGGTTTCAAGAAGGATAATTCATTTAATAATCACATGCCAAGTCAATTTATAACAAAGTTGGATATGAGAAAGTTTCATGACAAGGATCCAACCAACTAGCTATGTCAAATGGAGCAGTTCTTTGATATTCATCATGCTCCTAGTCAACAAAAAGTGGCTATGGCATCATTATACCTAGAGCCAAATCAATTTATTTGGTATTGTTGGTTATGTGATGAGAAGAGAAAAAGGGTTGTGTGGTCACACTGTCAATTTTTCAAGAGGAACTTTCTACTCATTATGGCGATAAATTTATGTATAGCTACTTCTGCCAACTCACCTAATTAAAGAAAACGTGCATGGTCAAGGATTATATTCAGCAATTTCAAAACCTTTCTTCAAGAGTAGAGAATGTGATAGAAGAGAACATGAAGGAACTATTTCTAGGTGGTTTAAAGAATCGCATAAAATATGAAGTACGATTGTTCCAACCATAATCCTTATCACAAGCAGTAGTAATGGCAAGACAAGTGGAGGAGAAGTTTCTGGAGAGTAAGAGACAAGGGAATATAAATTTCAACGAAAGATCTCCTACATATTCACTACCACAACCTACTAAGTTGACTCCACAACAAATTGAAGAGATAAGAGAAAAAGGGTTATGCTTCAATTGTTCCAACAAATATATTCGAGGGCATAGATGTAGTGAAAAGAAATTGTTTTATATTGAAGGACCGAGTGAGGAAGAGGAGGAACCAATATTAGAGGGTGATAAGGATCTAGATGATGAACAACATGATTTCCAACCAATCATTTCTTGTCATTTACTCTCTGGGTTTGGTCCCCTTCAAAATCTCAAGTAGCTGGATTCTTAAAGAATTAGAAGGTAATCGCGTTGATCGACTTAGGTAGTACTCCTAATTTCATCAACAAAAAGTTGGCTACATGTCTAAATAGTTTTATATATCCATCTCCAGAATTTTCGGTCTTGATTGCAGATTGTGGTACCATCAGTTGTTCGGGAAAGTGTCATATTATTAAATTATCCATGGGAGATTATCACCTTGATAGACCAATGTATGCTATATCCATGGGTGCAAAATATATTGTTTTGGGAGTACAATGGCTCACTACCTTGGAAACAATTGAGATGAACTTCCAAGAATTATTTATGACGTTTCAATCAGAAGGGAAGACAATAGAGCTACGAGGGTTGAAGGAAAAATCCCAACAGTCACAAGGATGATTTAAGGAATTTCTAGGCAAAATGAATTTTTAAAGTTGTACTAGTTAGATATTTTGTAAATTGAAAATGATGCAAGTTATACTTGTGGATTTGAACAAATGAAATGAAATATTCTTGAACTTAAGAATTCCATGGAACATAAATTTATGCAAAATTGGAACCTAAACTAGGTTTTGTAAATTGCATATATATGATCTAGCATATAAGTGTAGTTGAATAAATGAAATCAAAGATTTGAAAGTGAATTTAACAATTTCATTTAAAACATAAAAATGCAATTGGATAGATGATTTAAAGGAGTTTAGGAAAAATGTGAACTTTTTAAAAGTCACTAGGTTTTGTAAATTGAATATATATGATCTAAGATTCAACAAATGAAATTGACGATTCAAGTGAACTTAAAATAGTTCCATTTCCAACATAAAAATAAAAAATTGGAAATATATGATTTAAAGGAATTTAGGAAAATGTTTGAAAACATTTTTAAAGTCACTAGGTTTTGTATCAAGCATATATATGATCTAACATACATATTTAAGTGTAGTTTCAAATGTAAATTATGAAATCAAAGATTCTTGAACTAAATTAAGAATTCCACATGGGACAAATTTAAATACAATTCCATAAATAAATGACCAATCCTTTGAAAAAATCCTATTCTAAATCATGTCACATTTCCAATCAATATAGATATAGATAGATCTATAAAATTTTTGAGTGTGTATATATATGTATCCAGTCATACATGTACATATATCCAAAAAAACAACTTAAATCTCCTGGTACATATAATTTGGATCCTCTCTATCTTTAATCATCTCTAAAATCATGCATGATCTTCAATAGGAAACCTCCACTTTTTTTTGGCACATCCTCTTTTAGGTAAAGTTTCTAAATTTATTTTTGTTGCTATAACTAAGTGACTATAATGTAGTGTAGTGTTGAAAAAAGGGTCCTTTGACATTTCTTGCACTCGTTTGGGCCCTCCTTGCAGCCCTTGTGTGTTGTAACGGTGTTTTAACGGTACCTTGCAAAGGTATTGTAAAGTGTTGTAACACACTTTCACACTTTTCTAGGGTTTTATCGATTAAATAAGCATAATAAACATATTTTCAATCATAATAAATCTTAATATTGCCTTATTTGGAGTGTTGTAAAGTGTTGTAACACACTTTCACATTCCTCTAGGGTTGTCATTAATAATTGAGCTTTCTTATGCTTTAATTGGCCCTATTTTTCATCCACAAGCCTCATTTATTGCATCTTTTTGAGGATAATCCCAACACCAATCAGTAACTAATCATAATGCAGGTGTTCCTAGCTTATGTGGCCCAAATTTAGTGTCTGGGACTCATTCACCACCTTGGGTGAATGAGTCTCGTGTGACCAAAATTCAAATTTAAATCAAATTTCCAGTGGGATTTTATTCTCCTAAATTTGATGTTGGCTTGTAGTGTTGTAATTTTGGGAATTCTTGCATAATTGAGTATAAATACAAGGTTCTTTCACTCATTTTATCCTAACAAGAAATCAAGTGACCTAATAATTTTGTGAGAGAATCCTTATAGAAAATTGAGTTCACAAAATAATTTAAGAAAGAGCATTCAAGGAATTCATGGGTAGAATATCAAGTATTCAAGAGAATTCTTCAAGCATCAATCATCATGTCAAAGATAATTTTCTTCATGTTTGTTATTGTGCTCACAATTGTGATGTAGAGTTCATGATTCAAACAAGCATTGCACTCAGGATCTATCAACATAAAGAAAGAGTTAAGAACCACATCCATTGCAACCATTTCAAGCATAATTGTAGAACCTTATTGCTAGGGTTTGGTGAGTTGTAACGTTACCTTTTGTTCATTCATCATTCTCCCTTTACATTTTCTTTGATTTCAAGGTTTAATTACCAAGAAGGGATTTGAGCAAGGAAAACCCCTATTCTCTAACCCCCACAACATTTTTCCCTCTTCTTGTGTGTGATTTGCAAGTCTAGATTGCAAATTTTTCAAAGAGAAAAGTTGGAGAATTTTTTTCAAAGTTTCCATTCAACCTTGGAGAAGCTTGGAGAAGACCTACCATTGCTATTTTGTAGATTTGAATCTGAAAACTAGTCAAAAAGAGCATAATAGACTAAGAGGCACAAAATCCACTTCAGAATCTCCAAAAACTAAAAAGTGTACTAATTCACCACTATTGGAGAATGAGTCCTACTATACATGCCTAAACAAGATCTTTGTAGATTTGGATACCCTTTTGGTTGAAACTTGTTTCAACACATTTTCTCAAAAACTGGACTAATTCGCCTAGCTTGGAAAATGAGTCACAGTCAACATAAAACAATAGATTTTTCAGTGATCTAAATCTCCATTCTACCTTCTTCACTCTTCTAGGTGCATACATTTTAGTTTCATAGCTTCTTATTGCATTTTACTTGTCTTTCGAGGTCATTTTTCATATCTCATTGTGTTTTCAAACATCTTCTTTTCCAAGTTTACATGACCCTTCTCATCACATACCTCGGCTAATTCTTGCTTCACACTTAGTGGGGGAGAGAAGTTGTTAGCCTTGTCCTAGTAATGCATTTGTTTTTGTCCCTTGGGTTCATCATTCACCTTCCACTTAAATAGACTGAGATTGGGAGGCGAATGACTTGCTCATTGGTTTACTTTCATTTTCCTTACTAGTGTTTTTGCATCATTTATTTTCATTTTATTTTGTGTGATTTAATTTGCATAATGTGATCCTCCATGACATTCTATTTGATGTTTTATATCTCTTTGTGCATTCCTCTATTTGTACCTTCATTCTTCTCTATGTCATGCATCTCTTTCGCTTTTCATATTTAACTTTCTCTTATTTTTCCTTCTGGGGATGATGCAAGGAATTGAGACATTCATGTCTCCTCCATGTTGACCCAAATGGATTTCTTTTTCTCTTTCCTTTTCATTTCATCTTTACCTTTTTCTTGTGTTTTCCTTTTGGGGATGATGCAAGGTGTTGAGACACCCTATGTCTCTTTCATGCTAACCCAAAAAAATTCCTTTTTTTTTATCTCTTTGTGTCATTCTTCTAGTTCTATATGTATTTGGGGAATGATGATAGTTATGAGCTCTCTAATATCATTGTAGAAAAGAACATACTGACCCCAAATCCATATATCCATTATGTGTTTGGTGTTTTCTTTTTGGGGGCAACCCCTCTCTTTTCTTTTCTTTTTCATATGATGTACCTTTACTTGGAAACATATGACTTAGCATAGGGCTTTCCAAGTTGGATCTCATGTATTTCTTATTGTTTGTATTTTTATTTACTAGTTTACGATAATTGCTCACAGTATGGTTTTTAGCAATTTCTTTAAAGTGGGGCATGCATTGGCATTATTCTTTTGCATTTTCCTTTTTCATGGTTCTTAGTGCAACCTTCTTGCTTCATACGATGTGTTTTTCACTTTGTGGATGACATTGGGTGTAATTTCCTTCATGAGCGTGATCTCTCTTATCATATTTCATTCCTCTTAGTGGCTTTATGTGACACACTGCATCCGCTAAGTTGTGAATTTTCTATTCTTTGATTGGTCCTCTCTTGGAGACATTAGGTACAATGTTCCCTATGTTAATACCTCGCATGAACTAAGCAAGACTTCTTTGAACATTTCTTATCTTTTTATTTTGCATTTGTTGTTATAAAGCCACCTTGCATAATACAACTTGCATACCTATGGAGTCATCATGTCTTTTCATGAACTCCAAGCATACAGAGTTTTGCTTGTCTCATGAAGCTCAAAAATCATTTATGTGTGATGCCTTATTAAAGTTATCAAGAGGTATAACTTTGGTATGGTTGAGCGGGAAGACCAATCTAAGGCATGAATTTCTCCATAGCCACTTGCATGTGTGTGTGAGTACATACCAACCATGAGCGTATGTTTCTCACCTTTTAGGACTTCTCACCTGGCGGACAACCAAGAGTTTTGTCACCTTAGAGTGAGTATGCATTTTTCGGAAAAACAACCTAGATCTGATCCACATCGGGATGGACAAATGGTCAAAGCTTGATCCAACTCTCTTTTATTTCTTTTCTCCTTTTTCATATTTGGTAGTGCAAGATTGGCCTTATCACTATTCTTTATATCATTTTCATGTGTGTTCCTTTGTGCTTATACTAGTTTTCCATGGGATCTTGATCCTGGGGGCTTGATCATGCCTCTCGATCATTTTCATCTCAACTTTCTAGAATTGGTACATTAGAACCCCCCTTGACGCATGTTTGTCTACTTTAGTGTGCGTCTGAAGCAGGTTCATCCTCTCACTAAAGTGGGGGCTAAATGTAGTGTCGAAAAAATGGTCCTTTGACATTTTTGCAGTCGTTTGGGTCCTCCTTGTGTATTTTGGCTTAATGTTGCCTTGGTTAGTGTTGTAATGTGGTTAACACATTCACATTAGGTCTTGGGCCCATGTGAACTAATGTGTCTTAACGGTACCTTGCAAAGGTGTTGTAACACACTTTCACACTTTTCTAGGGTTTTATCAAATAACTAAGCATAATAAACATAATTTCAATCATAATCAATCTTAATCTTGCCTTATTTGGAGTGTTGTAACACACTTTCACATTCCTCTAGGATTTTAATTAATAATTGGCCTTTCTTATGCTTTAATTGGCCCTATTTTGCATCCACAAGCCTCATTTATTACATCTTTTTGAGGATAATCCTGACACCAATCCTGGTAGCCAATCATAATTTAGGTGTTCTTGGCTTGTGTGGCTCAAATTTAGTGTCTGGGACTCATTCACTACCTTGGGCGAATGAGTAAGGCCTAGTTCTTTTTGGTCCCGATGCATGTTTCACACATTTCTATACACTTTTGATTTTTAGTCCCATACTTTATGTGTGATGGGACTCATTCACCACCTTGGGCGAATGAGTCCCATGTGACCAAAATTTAAATTTAAATCAATTTTTTGGCAGAATTTTATTCTCCTAGATTTTATTCCATCTTGTAGTGTTGTGATTTCAAGAATTCTTGCATAATTGAGTATAAATACAAGGTTATTTCACTCATTTTATCCTTACAAGCAATCAAGTGACCTAAGACTTTTGTGAGAGCATCCTTATAGAAAATTGATTTCACAAAAGAATTTGAGAAAGAGCATTCAAGGCATTCAAGGGTAGATTATCAAGTATTCAAGAGCATTCTTCAAGCATCAATCATCATGTCAAAGATAATATTCTTCATGTTTGTTATTGTGCTCACAACTGTGATGTAGAGTTCATGATTGAAGCAAGCATTGCACTCAAGATCTATCAACATCAAGCAAGAGTCAAGAACCACATCCATTGCAACAATTTCAAGCATAATTGTAGCACCTTATTGCTAGGGTTTGGTGAGTTACAACATTACCTTTTGTTCATTCATCATTCTCCCTTTACATTTGCTTTCATTTCAAGGTTTAATTACCAACAAGGAGTTTGACCAAGGCAAACCCCTATTCTCTAACCCCCACAATATTTTTCCCTCTTCTTGTGTGTGATTTGTAGGTCTAGGTTGAAAATTTGTCAAGGAGCAAAGTTGGAGAAAAAATTTCAAGTCTCTAAAGTTGTCAAAGTTGTCATTCAACCTTGGAGAAGCTTGGAGAAGACCTACAGGTGCTATTTTGCAGATTCAGATCTGAAGACTAGTAAAAAAGAGGAGACAAGATTGAGAGGCACATAATCCACTTTAGAATCTCTAGAAAAATAGAAGTGGACTGATTCACCACCATTGGTGAATGAGTCCCACTATACGGGCCTGAATAGGATCTTTACATATTTGGATACCCTTTTGGCTGAAACCTATTTCTACACATTTTCTTAGAAACTGGATTGATTCACCTAGCTTGGCGAATGGGTCCTGATCAACATAAAATAACATATTTTTTATTGATCCAGATCTCCATTCTACCTTCTTCAGTCTTCCAGGTGCATACATTTCAGTTTCATAGCTTCTTATTACATTTTACTTGTCTTTCTAAGTCATTTTGCATATCTCACTATGTTTTCAAACATCTTTTCCAAGTTTAAACTTGGTGGTGAACCCCTCATTTGACATTATTCAATCCCTAGAACATTCCCTTTGCCAGATCTTAATCTCCTTTGCACTGAAATCTCAAGGGTTTGTTCTTAAATGAAAAGAGCATGAAAATTGATCTCTCTCCTTTTAGGTCCAAAACCCTAGAAGCCAAAGAGGGAGGTCACCATTTTCATCTTTTCATGTAGAACCTTTTGTCCTAGCATATAATCAACAAATATAATACCATTTTTATCTATCTTTGTTTGTTGATAATTTATGCCTTCAATAATGACTAATCCAATGGGATACTCTTGTCCATCACCATCTATCATTGATTCCACCAATTTTCTTTTTGGTTGTGTGCATCTTAGTAGATAGTAATCTACAAATTTTGTATTGTCAAGATCTGCAACAACAACAAAAATATCTCTTATACACACACCATGTTTAGTTTACAAAAGTTGTAAATATATTTTTAATATATAAATTTATATATAAACATGCTTGAAACTTACATATAATATATTTAAATCAATTTTAAGTTAATCAATCTCCATACATGTAACAACTAAATCAAATAGATGTTCGTAATCATCTAAATATAGAGGATCGTAGACATCGAAATTGTCATTTTCATAAAAAAGAGGTATTGATATTAATTATTTCATTTACCATCATGGAACATACCCATCTCTAATATTATCACATTGAACAATATTTGCATTGTCCCCAATGCAATCAACACAAAAACATGATTTTTCTCTCACATTAATTGCATAAGGCTTGCTACTTCCCGTTGTCATTATTTGATGAAAACTTCTAATACCATAAATTGTTTGACAATTATAAGGATTTGATTGATCAATAACTATAAACTAAAAACATCCACTAGTGATTTATTTAAGTGAATGTGTATATATATATATATATAATTCAAATTTGAAAATTCAATTAAATCATGTACACACACTTTGAAATTCAAATTTAACAAATTTTGACTAGATGTACCTATAACTTCCCAAAAATATTGTGTTGTATGTTGAGTCACGAGTGAAAAAATGAATTTTGCACCATTCAAAAATTTCATTTACATTCTATTGTTGTTGTGAGAGATTTTCTTGGCCTCTTTCTTCCCTTCTTGTGATGCTTTGGCCAGAGGGATCTTTCAGGAAGAGTTTCTCCTTGGTGGTGGTGTTGGGGATTTCTTTCCTCATTTCTTGGTTGTTGTCAAATCTTTTGGAAGCTGTGTTGGAGATGGGAGTCTGGTGGTGGACTTCAGGGATTTACTCTATGGTATTTGTTGGAGAAGCAGTAGCATTGTGGCTTCTTGTGTTGTTATGGATCATCTAGGGCTCTCTTTCAAAGCTATTGGGTACCCTTTGTGGTCGACATGGTCCTCATTTTCAAAGGGGTTTAACATTTTTTATTGGCTTTGGGCTCTCTTTTGGAGGAGCTTTCTATTGTTGGGACTGACTTGTAAGTTGGTGTTTCTTTTGGTTGTCTTTGGGACCCCCTTATGCTTCATTGTTCTCTTCTTTAGTTTGGGGTCTATTTTCCTCTGCAAATAGATCTATATTTGTATGATCTTTCTTGAGGTTCTCTTCTTGATGGTTGGGTTGCTAACCCATATGGTTTTATGTAGTCAGAGGGTCTTTTCTGCTCTCTCTGGGTCAGATGGGCTATTTTTCATGTCTATTTGTAAAACCTAGATGATTTTTTATTATGCTCCTTTATTGGCTCTTGGGTGGTCGGATGGGTTAATTTTCTTGCCTATCTTTAAGGCTGAGATAATTTTATTATGCTCATCCCTCTTTAAACTCTTGTTGCCTAGTATTCCTAAGGTTGGTATAATTTTTTCTACTGGTTCGATGGATTTTCTCTTGGTTCTACATCTTGTTTCTTCTACAGAGGTGAATATTGTTGGGGATACGGATTTAGTTTTGTAATCAAGATATGCATCTAAGACAGTATTGCCTTAGTGATTTCAATCCAAAATCACAACAAAGACACAACCAACTATGCCATAAAGCAGAAACAGGCACAGTTGATCCCCCATTGACCCTTTGAGAGAAATGAATGCAAAACATAAACAGATTCAACACAAACAGATAATCATGAAAGACAAGACTATGAACACATAGATATACGTGGGGAAAACCCTTTCAAGTAAAAAACCCCACCTCCTAAACATTCAGCTCACATGTATTATTCAGTAACTAAAAATGGTTACAATAGAAGACTAGAGCTATGCACTTCAGGATATTACGTCTTGTTCATCTGGAGAAAGAATACAGGAAACACAAACCAGAATCTCACATAGTTACAATGTCCTCATGACATACTGTATAGATTCCCTTCAGCTCCTCTCAAATGACTGTCATAGCCAGCCTCATGGCCAGCCCAGCCTCTTGGCCTCATAGGTTCACATCATATCATATCCAAGAGTTAAAGTGTTCACTGTTGAATAGTTCCAACACTCTCAGCCTGTCTCTGATATTGCTCATTATCTATCTCGAATTGCACACCAAATTATATATCATCTTGCACCATGTGCATACCTGTTCAACCCATACTTGCTAGCAATGGTCATCCAGGATAATAAATATCCTACCTGCAAGAGCATGACCATGCCCTCATAACGCACTCATACAGCTGCATCGAGCCACACAATCATTAACTTGGCCCAGACGCGTCCATCAACCTTCCATCAGTAATATAGCTCTATCGCAATCAAGAAATAACGCTCTGGCCTATCAGATCATAAAGATCTTCCATGTGTCACCAACCCATTCATTTGCAGCTTTTGACAGTCGATCAAACCGGTCCAACTCGGTCAACCAAGTTCTGAGCTCACCTGAGCTCCTACCGCGTTACCGCTGTGTTGTCGGCCTCACCTCGTGGTATGGCGGTAAGCCATCCAGGCTCACATCCTGACTCCACCGCACTACCACACTGAGCTCAAAAAACCTATCATGGTATGGCGGTGAGCTCGCCCGAGCTCACCCCTTCGTTTATTGCACTACCACAGCCCAGACCGTTACACCTTGTGGTATGGCGGTAAGCCATCTGAGCTCCTTCAAGCTCTGGCCCAAGTCACCACCGAGCTCAGCCTCACCTTTGTCATCGTCCAACCAGATGTTGCCAATCTGCCACATGTCGCCCTGCCATTCTGACACCGAGTCCAACTTGGTCAAACTCTGCCTCGAGCTCATCTGAGCTCCTACCATGCTACTGCAGCCCTGTCAGACCCACCTCGCGGTATGGCGGTAAACCTGTTCGAGCTCGCCTTTGGACCCTACCGCACTACCACTGGGCTTGGACTTTCCCATCGCGGTATGGCAGTAACCGCCAACCAAACCACTGGCGGTCTTACCGTGGCCACCGCGGTCAGCCAAGACACTGGCCGCGATAAGGCGGTAAGCGCTAGCTAGGCCATTGGCGGTCTTACCGCAGCCACCGCGGTCAGCCGGAACATTGGCCGTAGTAACCACCAGTCCCGACTATAGGGGTCCCACCGTGCTACCGTGGTGAGACGACTCACCACCTGCAGTATGGCGGTAACTACCAGCACTACCGCAGACAGTCTCACCGCGCTACCGCAGTGAGTTGACCTGCCGCCTACAGTATGGCGGTAACTGCCGGACCCGACCATAAGCGGTCTTACCACGCTACCGCGGTGAGTTGACCCACCACCTGCGGTACCGCGGTAACCGCCAAGCCAACAGTAGGCGGCCTTACCGCGTGCGGTAAGGTGGTAACCGCCAGAACAGTCAGACAGAGTTGCCGCGGTAAAGGCCAGAACAAGAAGGAAAACACCAGATCTTCAAAGGGAAAACTAGAAATGTTGAGGTAGAAATTCCCAACAAATATTGATCCAATTGAGGTGGATTCCTCTTCTATAGAGGTGAAGCTGGTTGTTGTGGGTCTGAGAGGAAGCTCCTTGCTTTTGTTTTCTTGGTTGTTTTCCCTTTTGAGGTGGAGTTTGTGGTTGCTGGTGATCTTTGGAGTCAGTGGAAAAAAAATTCATGTGTTCCTTTCCAATAGAGGGGAGCTCTTTCCTTCATTTATGGAGGCTGAGTTGGTTTCTTGGTTGGACTGGTGTTTTAAAGAGTTTTTTCCTTCCTTTTTTCTACCTTGTAAATTTCTCGTATTGAGGTTCAAAATATTTGTGGAATGATTGTTTTGATTGGGGAATTATGTTGCCTTCATCTTTTTGGCTTAGTGTTGTTGTTACTGAGCAGATGGTTTGATGCAGCTTGGCTACTTTGGTGCCTGACTATTTCAGGTGTTTTTTGTTAGTTTCTTTGGGTTCTAGGTCCCAGTCAAAACCTAGTTGTAAAGGGTTTAAGGTCCCTTCAAAACCTGTTGGATGCAACTAGTATTGATCAAAATATCTTTGTTCGGTTGTTGTTGATGGGCTACGATTGGTTTGTTGATTATTTCTCTAGTAGCTTCTTTTCCTTGTAAGGGATTGTAGGTCCCTTCAAAACCTTCTTGTACTAGGTTTCAAATCCCATCAAAACCTGTTTGTCCCCTAACAAAAAACTAAATTATAGTGTCAATTTATAAAAAAATATATTCAAATAATTTAAAAAATAAATTCAAGCATAAAATATACTTAAAAATAAATATTTTATTAGTTTACATCATTTCAAAATTCAAAACATATATGTCACTTTTTAGTGATTCAAGTTTAAAATTTGGATCAGTGTTGGTTGTTTCCTTTAAAAAGTGTGACGCAACTTTGTGTTTCTACCCAAAAGGCTTATGGTGATGAGATTTAGCATTATCAATTTTATAAGGCTAAAGTAAGTGTATGTTATGGGAATTTGCATTAGGGTGCAATTTTATGCCATAATAGTAGATTATAGTTTGACTATCCTAATAAAATATAATTACTCCATATTTTAACCCAATGTTTGAACATAAAGTAACCATAACTTGTTTCTTACTCATCTAACCTATAATACCACAAAAATAGAGTAAAAGCTTACAATGATGGATCTTCTAATATAAACATCATATACTTAGTCTAAATACACATTAGCATGAATATCTAGAGAATTCCTACCTCTTGTACCATGAAAATATCTAATGTATCCTAAGAATGTATGAAGAGTCTTTTAACTATATCCTAATGAACTCTTCTAAGATTAGACATATAACTAATGAGAAAAACTACTACTTGGGTAATCTCTAGAATAGTATAGATGTCAAGATACATTAAGCCACTACTTGGGAAATATCTACAAAATGGTTTAGAACTCCTTAAGACCTTTCCAAGAATGATAAAGCCCCTAATTTATTCTTTCAACCTCCATTAGTCATCAAATACATAAATGCACACTCATCTTACATGTGTTTAGGATTCAAAAAAATAATGATAAAATAAATAAAACTAAATGCATTAATATTTTCTCAATGGGGAAGTTTTTGTTGCAAGTTTCAACTGCCTCACAAGCTGCAAAAGGGAAAAAAAATTATCGTTCATAAGATTATAATCATAAGCAGAAAGTTCAGTGATTGGTTTTTAGAGAGTAGGCAACAAATCAACCTTTTTCTAATTTTGTCTCTTCTTTTTATAGTCAAGCATAAATATTTTGTAAAAAGGTTTACATATGTGTATATTGTGAAGGGCTTGGTTTCTTAGTGGGTGATTAGAATTTTGTAAGTTGTGTAATCAGTTATTTTTTGTTGTCTTGGTCCAGTTGTGGAATTGTAAAGTCTCAAAGAAATCCTTTGTTTTTGGTGTTTTTCTGTAATTGGGCAGGAAATGGGAAAGCATTAGTCTAATGTAACAACCATTTTTGACTGTATTGGTCCAATTGCCGAATTGTAAAAGTCAGTTACTCAGACTACAACTGGGGGTTTTCTTCCTAGTTCTTTCTCGTCAGTATGTCCGCTTGAACTAGGGTCTTGTATAAAATATATATTTCATTATTAGTAAATTTATAGTGGCTTACCACTTTTGGTCAAAAATAAAAATACAAATATTTTCTCAATGGGGAGAAATAATCTAGTATTTGTGGAAAGATAAAGAAGGTGAGAGCTCCGAAATGACAAAATAAACAAAGAACTTTATAAGATAGTAAAAAAGAGAGAAGAGAAAAGGATAACAAACCAATCTTCATAAAGACAATGGAGGAAGATCACAAGGCCAAGGAAATGCAATAAAGTGCTAGAATGTTGCAACATGTTGTAGAGACAAAGTTTGTTCTAGAAGATGTCTTGAGAGCTCAAGCTTGCATTAGACAATGTGACTTCAATCTTAGATGAATAAGAAGGAAGCCCAATGGAGATGCTAAACATGCAAAGTTGATTGTTGAACTTCCAAAACTTAGATAGATAGTAGTTACCAGTGATTTTTTAGTGGCTAATATTCACCAATTGGCTAATAGTTGAAATTATGGATTCAAATTTTGGCTAATAGTACATGTTTTAAGGTGATCTAAATGGATGCATTTTAACATAATATTATTTTAGTTTTGTGATATCACCATAAAATTTATTTTATTTTATTTAACTCAAAAATTCACCACAAAATTTGATACCTAATTAAATTATATTCACCTAAATTTTATAAGTTATAGTTGAAAATGAAATTAATTCACCATTACTATTTTATAATTACTGGTTACTTTGGGGTGATATCACCAATATTTAATCACCACCATTTATTTGATTTACAATATAATGGTTGGGGTTGTATTCAATTGGTTAACATGTACCCGTGGAGCTCCAATGCACCTTGAGACCAAAATTGTATTTGGTTCGTTGAATATTTATTCTAGTGGTTGGGGTCAAATTCCATGGGCCAAAATGTGCCTATAGATCTCTAATGCCCATTAGGCACAAAATTGCTTTTGGACGCATGAAATATAACCCAAATAGTTAGATTATAAATAAAATTAAGACGGTATGAAAAGTAATTTAAGGATGATTAAAAATATTCAATGTTTTATTTAAAATATTAAGTAATAAGCAATTATCGACATGACCACTACAATTGAAACTAGTCCATGGTCTCTCATGATTAAAAAACAATGAAGAATTTTCCATGGTAATTAACATATTTTCCTATTATTTCATCAAGATTCACCAATATTTTAAAAAAATTCTAGCAATTTAAAAATATTCACCACTAAAACTAATAATTTTTCAAGAAAAAAGAAAGATCCACCAATATAAATTATTTTAACTTTCAAAAAAATGAAAAAAATTGCCAAGATATTATATGTGGTTTTTAGGGGAGATTTCTTAAAGTTATCAGTGGTAGTTACAAAAAGAATATTTTAAAGTTGGTCATTGATAAGTAAAAAATGTGTATGCTATATGACTAAACAACTAATCATAGGATGCTAGCACATTGCACCAATGTTCAAGTACAACACACTAAAAATATTATAAGATGTGAAAAACCATAAAACATGTACATGATAATGTTACACTATGTTATCATTATTGTTGTCTTTGATGTCAACCTCTAGTGTGGTCATGTTGAGAAGGTGTTTGTGGTGTTGCTGATGCAACAAGTTCACTTGGTTTCTAAGTACTTTTGTCAAAATTTGAATAACTTGTGTACAAGGTGACAAAGATTTGTTATGTATTATACTTCGCTTTTCTTCATGTTTGAAGATATACTTATGTGGTTTGGATATGATGTTCAAAAATGTTCAAAGGTGCTATATCCAGAGTTTCAAGTTTTGGATGATGTGGTGGTAGAAGTTGTGTTTGACAATGTTTTGCTTGTGAAGAAAGTTGCTTGGGAGAAATGGAATTGCTCCATATTTCTCCATGATGAATTTTCTTGTCTTGCGGATTTGGTAATGTGCTCATATTTCTAGTATCTATCTTCCCTTGGATGGTTTGGTGTTCAATTGTTCCATAGGCTTGGTTCATGAGTTGTATCTTAGTGGTAGCTTGACTAGTTTCACAAGATGATTGTATTCTCAGTTGCATGTGTTTGCACCAGTGTGTTTGGATATTATGTTGGTGTTGGAGTATTATAATATTTTATTCGATGTTTCCACATGGTCTCTATGGGGCTGATGCAAGAAGTTGGGTCCACAAAAAGCTCAAAAAGTGGAAGTGTTTTTGTTATTTTTCAGAATTTGTCACACTTGGACTGAAACTTTGAGGCACTTACACAATGAATTTTTAAAAAAATCAGTAATATGAAATTTAGAGATTTGAATCTAGTTTATAAATATGTAAATTATTCAAATACCCAGATTGTAGAAACTAAATTTTGATAAAGATCTATAGAAACCACTTTTTAAAAGTCCTTGTTTTTTTTACCATACCATGCACGTGTACGGACAACACTTTTTGAATCAAATAAAAGTATTTTACTAATTCTTTTTGGGGAAAGAGAGCTAACAACATGAAGATTGATGAGAAATTTTTTTTGTAATTTTTGTTGAATATTTTAAAAAAATAAAAAAAAATTATTGGCCTTAATTGTTGTTTTTAAAAATCAATGTGTATGGATAGCATAATTTGACCTAAACTAAACTTTTTTTTATTTTTATTTTTTTCATTGTGTAAAGAATTGTTTAAAGATTGATGTCATATAATTTTTTTTCTAAAAAATTTAACCAAAAAAAAGTTATTAAAAAACAAAAAAAGTTTGATATTTCAAGTTTAATGACTAGTTTGCTTTGAAATTAATTAAAAAATAGAAAATATAATCCAATCTTAATAAAAATTATATATTTAAAAACTAGACATCATGTTCTGTAATGGGTTTTAATTTTATAGATTGATTCAGAAAAAAAATTCATCAACCATATTGTCAAAGTTGAACATTCTTCTTCAATCTGCCTTAGTTTTTTAGTTGCAGGTCAAAGGCTAAGGTTCGGATTGCCAAAGCTTTCCCGAACCTAAAACCAAGTCTGCAGGCGGGTTGGGAAACAAATTTTTTAATAACACATACGCGTTATTGAAACAAAATGCATACGTGTTTCATAATGCGTACGCGTTATGTTTTTACCCATTGGGTAAAGGTAACACGTACGCGTTATGAAATGTGTACACGTTTCTGATATATCCGTTTACCCTGATTTGACATTTTCTGATACAATACGTTTTTCCTGCAACATTCTTTTTTTGCAGTACGGCCCGCAAGCTCAATTTTTTGCATTTTTTATTACAAATTTGTCTTGTGTAGGGCATATTCTATTGCAAATTGGTTGAAAAGTCAAGTGCAGGTTGAATTTTCTAAAGTGGAATCAAGTACAAGAATAATTTACAAGAAGATTCAAAAAAAGGAGTTTTTTGATGTATTCATGATATTTTTGTGTACTTCAAAGTTCAAAGAAGAAAGGATCTTCATAGTACAAAGTGTTATTTGAATATTTGAAGGAGATAAAAATTTGAAAATTGGTTACAAGTAAATCATTTGTTTTTTCATCAAAAAGGGTTTTGTAACCATGGGATCAAAACAAAGACAAAGAAAAAAGTGTAGAATGTCAATGACACCCGAAGAAATTCAAGCAAATAAAGATATGGAGGCAAAAAGACAAAAGGATAGAAGAGAAAGAATTCGTCAAATGAAAAATTTGGAAGCATCTACTTCAATGAATGTTGAAGAGAAAGTCATGAATGATGAAATGAATGTAGATGATGCAAATGTGGAGATGGTGAATATAGAAGAAAATACAATTATGGAGAGAAACTCAACTATGTCTTCAACTACAACTTTGAATGATATGGAAACAATACATATGCAAACAACTTCGGGTATGTCTTCAAATCCACCTCCCAATGATATAGAAAATGCACCTATTCAAACAATCTCTCCAGGTATTCTTTCAAACCCAAGTCTTGATAATATTGATTTTGCTTGTTTAGATGAAGCTGGATACACCATTGATGATATCAATAATTATAGGGTTGAAAGAATGCAAAAACAAAAAAATGATGAAAATATATCTTATGAGAATGCAAATGCTAATCAAATCCCTCATATTGATGAAAATGAGAATGAAATCTTTTTTACATTTGAAAATGAAAATGGAACCCCTTGTGTGAATGAAAATGAAACCCCTTGTATGGATGAAGGTGAAAATGTTTTTTTTTACAATTGAAAAAGATGTGTTAGATAACCTTCGTGGTAAAGTTTCTTGGAGACAAATTAGAACTTATGGAAATAAAATATATAAAATGTTTTTTTATAGAAAGAAATTAGGATTCCAATGTCAACTCATGGTGCAATTGATGAGAATGTGGAAAATGAGAAAAGTGATGAAAAAATTAGGTATTTTTGTAAAACCAAAAAAGAAAGATGATTTAGTAGAACAAGTCATTTCTAGTGTTGCTAATGCTATTGATTTTATAGGTAAGAAAAGTCAATCTAAAGATAAAAATGCGGCTCGTCGTGCAATAACAACTACTTTAGTTGATAAAGCAACTTCAAATAAAAGAATGTTAAGTAAGATTAGTAAATGTATAAAAGTAAATCCCAAAACTTTGATTAGAGTTGCTAAAAGAAGAGAAAATATTGAAAATGATCCAATTAATCAATGTTGGAGTTTGAGTGGTAGACTCTCAAGATCAGACATGAAATTAACTAATGAAATTAAATCTTTAATCGATAAAATTTGGCATGATAATACAAGAGTATCACCTAACATTAGAGATGTCTTAAAATTAAGGGTGGGTTCCAAAATTCATGTACCTCATCCAAAGCATCTCTTAGATATGACTCAAATTGAATTATATAAATTTTTTTTAGATGCTTCAATCTTACCATTGAATATTAAAATAAGTCAAAGATCATTCGAAAAGTGTAAACCTTGGTATGTTAGAATTAATAAGCAACGAATCTCTTGTTGTTGTAAGACTCATGTACAATTTTGTTATTATTATGATAGTTTTTTGATATATACGATGCACTTTGCATGTTAACCAAATTATGCAGGACATTTGTGGTATTAATATGCCACCTGAAAGAATCAAAGATTTTATATCAGGTTTGTTTTGTGAACCCTCTAACGGAAACTTATTTTATTTAAAATCATGTATTTCTAGAGAATGTGATAGATGTGCTAACTTTTCATTATTAGGTGAATGTATGCATGAAAGTAGTTTAAATGAATTTGGACAACAATTAGTAGATGTAAAAAGATTTAAAAATGTTGAGTATTCTTTAAAAGATGGAAAAACTGGAAAACGTTGTGAGCTAATTATGGAAAAAAATACTGTGCATGCATTTATTAAAGAATTTAAAGATAAGATTGTACCTAAATATGTTCAACACTCTCAGTATGCTCATTGGCTTGATAATCAATTTCGTTTATGTAAAAACACATTCCCAATTGGAACTATATTGTCAGTTGTTGATTTTGTTGAAAATTATACTCTTGCTCCACAAGAAGAAATTCAATCACAGTATTATAATTCAGTGCAAGTATCTATTTTTGTTCATATTGTTTATAGACATGCAGATGATAGTAGAGAAGATAATAGAAATTTTTTGAGAGAGTACCATTTTTATGTAAGTGATAATCGATTACATTCATCTGAGTTTGTTCAATATTGTTTTGATATATTTTACAAAAATTTAAAAGAAAGAGGAATTCAATTGCTAGAACATCTCATATGGTTAGATAATTGCACGGGTCAATTCAAAAATGCTAGGATGTTTTATTGGTTATGTAGAGTTCATAAGGAAAATAATATCCAGCACATATGGAGTTTTTTTGAAGCCGGTCATGGTAAGGGAGAACACGATGGAGTAGGTGCATGTGTGAAAAGAGCTCTTGCTAGAGAGCAACTAAAATTTGAGGATGCTGCAAAATTTAGAGATGCACGTGCAATTGTAGATTGGTGCAATACCAAATTATCTACAAGAGTAAGTGAGAGCTCAATAATTCACCACTTCTTTTGGTTAGTTGAAGAAAATGATATTTGTTCTCGACAAGATTGTGAAACAATTAATGGATCTGCAAAATGGCATTCATTTAAGAGTTTGAATGCAAACACATGGACAATATGGACAAGGGAGTTGGCATGCTTTTGTCAATTTTCTATTGCAGGTGATTGGGAGGCTTGTGAAAATATGGAATGGGTTGAACAATGGCAACAAAGAGCCTTAACACCTACATCGACACATGTTCAACATGGAACAATAATTGAAGATAATCAAGCGTTCACATCAGATGATTATGATCGTGTTTCTGATCTTGTACAAGAAGGTACATTATTTATTGAGATGAATTTTATATGTATGCATGTTTATATACATGAATTAAATATAAGTCGTTCTCTTTATTGAATTTTTTATCTATTTTTGTAGCACATGTGTATGATGTTGTTGCACCCGAGGGGAATGAAGAGGAGACAGAGTACTGGTTGGCTAGATGTGTTGAGACAAAATATAAGTTGGTACATCATAGAGTGGATGATGGCAACTTTGAGTATCCAATTGGTTTAGTCATTGTTGTTGGCACCTGGCTTCGAAAATATTTGATAAGAAAGAATGGCGTTCCTGCATTTGAAGATTATAAAAGACAAGAAGATTATACATTATTCACATTTGATTTTGGCAACCAATATAAAACTAGTTAGATATCACGGGAGGCCTGCTAATAAAGTTTTATGGACACTTTCAATGGATGATCATGAGACAATCATAGATGCATTACAAAAAAGAGAGGATGTGGATGGTACAACAGAGTAAATAAATATTGGTAAGTATATCTAGTTGTATGTATATATTTAATTGATATATATATTTGTCTTTAAATTCATTTCCTTATTAAAGTTTTATATCATTTTTTGTTTCAGGTCTCCCTTGATACTAGATGTTTTACAAAAAAGAGAGGAGATGCACTCTTATTACAATGGAATTCGAATCTAGAGACAGGTAACTATATATAGTTGTAGATACATTTAGTTGAGAGTATAAATATAAAACTAAATTTAACTCATTGTCATTTTATAAAAAGTTTATAATTTATTTCATATCCCCTTAAGCCATCCTCGTATGTGCCATTAATCCATCTGCTTGCATCCCCTTTAAGTCTCTCTATTAATTCCCCTTAATTCATTCTATTAGGACCCCTTAATCCATATCCTTGTATATCTATCCTTAATCCATCCTCTTGCATCCCCTTAAGTCACTCTCTCAACACCCCTTAAGACATCCCCTTAAGCCATCCCCTTAGGTCACATGGTTTAGGGTTTAGGGTTTCTAGGGTTCATGAGATGCTTAGAATAACAAATTTATATGGATTAAGGGTTGATCTCCTAGTTTAGGGTTTAGATTCTCCCTAGGATTTAGGTCACGTGGTTTAGGGTTTAGGGTTTCTAGGGTTCATGTGATGCTTAGAATAACAAATTTATATGGATTAATGGTTTAGGGTTGATCTCCTAGGATTTAGGTCACGTGGTTTAGGGTTTAGGGTTTCTAGGGTTCATGTGATGCTTAGAATAACAAATTTATATGGATTAATGGTTTAGGGTTGATCTCCTAGGATTTAGGTCACGTGGTTTAGGGTTTAGGGTTTCTAGGGTTCATGTGATGCTTAGAATAACAAATTTATATGGATTAATGGTTTAGGGTTGATCTCCTAGGATTTAGGTCACGTGGTTTAGGGTTTAGGGTTTCTAGGGTTCATGTGATGCTTAGAATAACAAATTTATATGGATTAATGGTTTAGGGTTGATCTCCTAGGGTTTAGGTCACGTGGTTTAGGGTTTAGGGTTTCTAGGATTCATGTGATGCTTAGAATAACAAATTTATATGGATTAATGGTTTAGGGTTGATCTCCTAGGGTTTAGGTCACGTGGTTTAGGGTTTAGGGTTTCTAGGATTCATGTGATGCTTAGAATAACAAATTTATATGGATTAATGGTTTAGGTTTGATCTCCTAGGATTTAGGTCACATGGTTTAGGGTTTAGGGTTTAGGGTTTAGGACCCTTAATTCATATCCTCTTGCATCCCCTTAAGACATCCCTTTATAGGACCCTTAAGTCATATCCTCTTACATATACCCTTATTCCACAATCTTGCATCCCTTAAGTCACTCGCATAATTTCCCTTAAGCCATACCTTAGGGTTCATGACATGCATCCCATTCATCCATCCTATGGAAAACATCATTTGAATTTTTATGAAATTTATAAGATCCAATTTTGTAACTTTTAATATATATTTACTTAAATGAATCAAAAAAATTATAGAACTACTTACAATTTACATTAATTATTTTTGTAGGTTCTCATCAAGTCAATCTACCATGCGATTGTCACTAAAAAATTATTTTATCAAGAGACTATGTAAATATCAATTTTGGTCTTCACGTAAAAATTGATAAGCTAAATAATTGGATATACATGTGCACACATATATGTTTCATCATGTTGTATAGTTGTATGATTTTCAATTAACTTATTAGTAGCATTTTAAAAATCTCATTCCAATTTTATAGATTATACATTTCATATAATTGTTCAAATATTTTCTAGAATTGGTAAATAGTTAAAATTACGCGAGCTCTTAATTTATTATGAATATAATCTAAACTATTTAAGGAATATTTAAATTTATCACCTTTAACCATGTGATAAATTATATATTTATGAAATTTGATTGTAGAGATAAGAATTTATATCTAGTGCATGTATTACTTGAAAATTAGATAAAATATCTAGATCTACATATACATATGAGTGCATATAATCATCAAAATGAACATAACATGATCATAATTGACTGCATATATATAATCATCACATTAAAGTCATCTGATATAAATAAACAAAAATATGTATATGTCAAGTCCAACACATAAAAGTTTAAATAAAACTAGAGATGTCTGGTCTATTTAAAATTTAAAACCATTTAACTATCAGGCTGATCAGTCAAATCAAGTCTCCTCTTTGTTCCAGGTCGATTAGATGTACCTGCATCATGTTGTAAAAGAGTACAAGTAACTTGAAATTAGATTTAAATTTATTTATAAATTTTGATATAATTAAACATATTTAAACCTGACAAAATATAAACTTTTGGATAAAAAAAATAAATTAATTAAATATCTAGTAAATACAATAAAAATGATTTTTAAGACATGAATAATTTACCATATGATCATGTGGATCTACTGGAACATTTTGTTCAACGGGTAGCATAACTGTCACTTGAGAAGATCCAAATGCCTGATCTACTATATCTTGCATATTCATATAAAGCAATCAATATGTTAAAACCTCGAATATATATATATTATAAAAGATCCGTAAAAATTGTTTAGGATATTTAGTAAAGTTTACAACCTTGAATGATATGACCTCAAGATCACGCACCTGAGATTGCCCATGCATAAATGTTGATGATGTCTCAGGTGCACCTGCAATGGGTGTCTCATGAAATGCCTGCATATATATGTACAACAATTTGTATAGATCATTCACGCATGTGTATGTAAATGTAAAAATTAAATTAGATCTATGATGTGTATTTAATTCAAACTTAACAAACTTTTTGAAAGAATGCACCTGAGTTGATGATGACTCAGGAGCGCTCACCACAACTTGTGCTTGGTCAGCACTAGGCATGCTCATCTGACCTCCCTGCATCTAGATATAATAAATATCAATCACACATCATGCGTAAACATTCAAAATAAATTAGATATATATATCCACACAAACTAAATTTAATATATATTGGTTTAAGTACCTGACCAAAAGGTGAGCCCATATCTACAACACTCGACATATAGACATGATCATTTTGAGTTTCAGGCATTGTCTGATCATGCGTCTACACCAAACACTTATTGAATTAATATTGTATTATATATATAATTTGATGTTATTATTTAAAAATGAATTTTGCACATTCCAAAAAAAAAATTAAGTTCAAAAGATGAACATACCTATGTACGATGATGCTCAGGATATAGTAAATCCATAAATTACTATCTTAGACGCATGTGGGTCACCTGAAGTGGATGCCTGAGTATTCCTATTGTTGGAGCCTCCATGCTCTCTATTGACCACTTCAGCTGCCGCGTGTGAAGTCTGATGAGTGAGATGTCCTGAAAGTGAACTCAATGCTCCTAATGTCAATAGCATGGTTTGTTGCTGAAATGCAATAGGAACACTAGGAGAAGCAGGAGGAACAATAGGAGCAATTGGAACACGTCGCTGAGGATCAACACGTGCTCCTAATCTATGTTGGGCATGCCACACCCAACTCCCTGAAATGACCTCATATCAAAATAGTTGGGTTTTAAACCCAACTCAAACTCTGCCCATAACTTTCTCAAAAAGTATAGGGGCACCTCAGAATTGCCATGTGGTGGAGTATCAAACACCATCCACCATCTATCCCAAAAATGTACAGCTATCAAGGGGTGCCTACACCATAAAATTGAAATTCATTTTTTGGTGGGTGGAATTGGTTGGCTAGTTTGGGGGTTAAAAAAATACTGGCATAGGGCTTCTTTGGTAATTTTAAGGTCATTAATTTCTTTATAAGACAATCCATCTGCATAGAATTGTCTCCTCTCGTCTCTCCATTGATGGAACCTATCTAGGTCTGCATCAATAGATCGAACATAATCGACAATAGTTTGCATCGTAGATGCAAACCGTGAGAGATGGGGGAGAATTCTAGGCTCATTTTTTATCAGATCTATATTTTCTTGAATGACCGTAAGATTTTCCCTAATGCTCTCTCTCAACTGATCCTGGTCTACTATAGGGGGTGGGGGGTTAGGAGGTGGAGGGTTTGGAGGAATGGGGTTTTCTTGTGCTGGTGGGTTTGGATCTATGGGATCTATAGGAATATGTGGTTCAGGCATAAAATACTCAATGCTAAATAGTGGATCCATGTGAATGTACAACCAAATGGCAACTGCACATGTTAAACAATTAAAAAATATATATCAACAAACTAATTAAATAATGCAGACAATTTGAAAGAACTATTTAAAAATCACATTGAACGTGCACAAATCCAAAATGCAATTGATTTGAAGACCATTCAATTTATCATTAAAAAATCCATAATGTTCATTAAAAATCCATAGCATGTACACATTAAAATTTATAATTTAAGTTTGTACAAGTTTTGAAAATTTCAAATTTGTGGTTTACAATTTGAGTTTTGGGTAAGGGTTTGTGTTCATATTTTAGAATGTAGGGTTTAGTGTCTAGGGTTTTCTTGATTAATGATATGTGATTATGTATTGTTTGGAGTTTACATATAGTCTGAAAGATATCTAGGTTTTATGGTTTAGGGTTGATAGATAGGATTATATGGCTCATGTGATGTATACATATAAGGTTGTAGACATCTATTTCAAGATTTGGGGATTTTGAAAGTTATATATGTATATTAGAATAATGTAATAACCATTAAGATCTAGAAATTAAAAAAATTGGTTATAAGGATACATTTAAACATATTAAGGATACATTTAAACATATAATAATAGAAACATAGGAATCATGGTATTTGAAAAGGGGAAATGATAATAGGAGTTACCATAGAACACAAAATATTGTTCATATGAGAGACATAAAAGGTATGAGAATTAAATATTATTTTAATAATAAATTATTAAACAATAGTATACTACATGAAACTTAAAGGATGCAAATAAATAAAAATTATAGTGATTAAAAGTAATAATTATGCAAAAAAATAAGGAATCCAAACTACCAATTCAGTAGGGTCAAATCCAAGAAAGTTTGCAACCCAATCTTTCACCAATTATAGAATTTAGAGTTATACATTTTAATTTCTTGATTTTTTTAAATTTTGAGTAATAATAATGAATGAAAATCTATAAGTTGATGTTCTAGGACCCCCTTCAAGACAAAATGGTAACAATCAACCTAGATTATGTTGAATCAAGAGTGAAGGAAATGAAAATTCAATATGTTATGACTAAAAGTCTATGGTTGTTATAACAAATTGAGGGAAATGCATTGTCTTGTGATACCTCACAATTATCTCTACTAAAAATAAACTTTTTTGATCACACCTAAAGACCCCATTGTTATATAAGTTTGTAAATAAACTCTTTGAAAACTAAGATTGTGAGAAACAAAAATTGAAGAAATAAGACTAAAACCCTATATGTTTTAAAAAGTTCCACTAGTATTCATGATTTTTAAATCCTTATGAAACCATCAAAAACTTTAGGTACCTAAGTACGGGGATATTGGCTCAAATACATAGTTTCAAAACTAAAAAACTACTAGAGTACATGGATTTTAATGACAACAAAACCCTAGAATAGAACAACCTTTAAACAAACATCATAAAAAAATTGAGGGAAATTCTCTATGATTTAGGGTGTAATGGGCCCAATATATATGCACATGATATATTTTTTTGAAGGATTTTTTAATATATTGATTTAAATTGTATGCATGTGTGCATATGTATTTGTAAATGAATTCATTGCATCTTCTTAAGTTGGCTTCTAGTTTAAGAACAAGTTGAACATATTGAATATGTTCATATAAACAACTTGAATATGTTTAAGACAAAATTCAAGAACACATAGAAGAACAAGTTGAACAATAACATGTTAAATAATAGATTAGAAAAACAATTGTTAGAGATGCAAAATTGGAGAATTCAGTTCAAGAAGACATTGCTAATATAGATTTATTTTTCAAGTTTAAGATAAAAAATTTAATCGATATAGATGAAGAATTTTTTAAAATACGATTTCATCTAGGGATATGTTGCCTTATATTAGAATTTTTATCACACTAATTCTAACTTGAACCATAGACGGGCTAATTATAACTTGAACCATAGACCCTAATTATAACTTGAACCCTAATGTATTCTAACTTGAACTCTAACCCTAATTGTAATTAAATCGGGTATCATAACCTTAGTTGAACACTAACCCTAAATGCATATAAACTTTTTAATCATAAACCTAATTAAATATTGATTGAATGTTTAACTCTCACCAAAATTACAACCATTTAACCCTAGACTCTTAATTTAATTTTTACCCCAACCCTAGAACCCTACACCAATTGACGGGGCTAATTCTAACTCCAACCCTAACCTACATCTTAAATTTTAATTCATAATTTCATAATCCTAAACCTAACCCTAATAAAAATATAACCCTAACTCTAAACCTAGTTGAATACAAACCCTAACCTCAACCCTTACCGAATATTTATCTTAGAACCCTAACCCTAGAATGAATTTTAACCCTAGAAGCAGGTAATTGAATTCTTTAATATTAAACAAGTAAACCTAATCATAACCCTAATTGTGATTTTGAAATCTAACTATATAATATATATTAAAGTTTAAGCCAAACCCTAATTGTACCCTAGATTTAACCTAATTTTAACCTACAAATAGGGTTTTAGTTTACGTTTTCTAGGTTTTTAGTTTACGTTATGTTTTCTAGGGTTTTAGTTTACGTTATGTTTTCTAGGGTTTTAGTTTACGTTACATTTTCTAGGGTTTTAATTTACGTTACGTTTTCTAGGGTTTAGGTCCAAGGATTAACGGTCTGAGTAAATTAGTTTTTTAGAACCTACAGTTTAGGGTTTCAAATTTCAAAACTAAATGTGTCGAATTTAGGTTTTCGATTTAAAATTTTATGTTGTTTGTTTCGTTGATGTTTTCAGTTAATTAAATGTAGTTTAAAAACTATTAAATATTAAATTAAAACAAACTAAACGAAAATAACTAAATAGCAATTATAAAACAAAAATAACTAAATAGCAATTATAATGCAAAAATATTGTAGAATTCAACCAACCTGGAGGTCACTGAGGTCAGGTGTGTCGACGAGAGGAGGTGAGAGTGAAAATTTGGCAGATTCCGGCTATCCAAAATGCGTACGTGATCTACTTCTCCTTCTCCTGGCGCATTGAACTCGACTGTGAAAATGACTTTCACAGTTGTTTATTTAAAAAATTAAATAGTTTTTAGAAATGCATACGTGTTCATAATGCATACACGTTTTAGGTTCGTATCCCCGAACCGTAATGCGTATGCGTTACTGATTTAGGATTGCGTATGCGATATATAACGCATATGCGTTTTGTGCGAGAATATTTTTTTCGGTCGAAACTTCCCCTCTTCATGGACCCAACTTCTTGCACTTACCCTATGATGTTTCTAGACCTAGTGAAGTTTAAACATGTGGTTGCTTATTAGTGCTAACACTGGTTTTGATGACCTAGCGTGTTAGTGCTATTTGTGAAGGTGATTTGTTGATTGTGAAAGTGTGGTGTAGTGTGTCAGTGTAGATTTGGGTCCTAGTTAGCCCTTAGTGTGGTCCACCTTCACTTCTTTCTATCGTAGAAGTGTTTGTTGTCGACTTGTTTGGTGGTTGCATGTTTGAAGTGGATATGTTTCATTGAGGCCAACCTAAAGAAGATTTTTTGAGGTTGCAAACGATATAAATACAAGGTCAATTGTTGGAGAAGTGTGTGAGGTGTTATGTGGTTTCGAAATGATGTGGATGTGATCAAGTGTTGTGATTTGAGTGTGAGCTTAAATGTCTATGACTACCGGAAGCGATGAGTAGAAGGTGTCTACATTTTGGTGTACTTGAAGTTGTTGGAGGTAGTGAGCCAAAGGTTGTATATGGTGTAGAGTCATGGTGGATTCTACTATTTCTTTGAGGTGGTGAACTTCCTTGTAACAATTTCTTATATTCTCTTTCTATTTCAGACAGTGAGTCCTTTGGATAGTGAGTCTTTCTTTTCTTCTAGGAAGTGAGCCCTTCCAACAGTGAGCCTTTTTTAATCGGTGTTGTTTTTCATATATATACATGTGAGTTAATTATGCTCACCGCCGTTTTTCCCTCATTAGGGTTTTCCACATAAATTTGGTGTTCTATGGTGTATGGTTATGAATGTGTTCATGTTTCATTAAGTTACATTCATCTTGATGCATAATAAGGGTGTGAAGGTTAATGAGGGTTTGAATGTTTTAATGCACAAATGATTTACTTCCCCCCCCCCTCTCAGTTGTCCTGTGTATCTAACAAATAACATATGATAACACATGAGTTATGATTTAAAATATTAAAATACAAAAACCACACAATCCCTAGGAGCACGTAAAAAGGCTAAGCCTAGTTTAAAATGATCCTAGAACATGTTGTAGGGGATGAGCAATAAATCATAGACAATTTGTAATATCAAAATTATAGGTATGTAATTTTAGGCCTTGCACTAACACATTGAAAAACTAGAACCCATTGTTTTATTATAGAAAATAGAACAAAAGCTAATAACAAGTACCATTATTTACTCTATTTAACAATTTCATACACTGATTACCTATGTAACTCACTAAGGTAGAGTGGCTACTATAAGGACCTAAATTGGATATGTCAAATGAATTATCATAATAAATTGGTAGACATGTCATCATAAGATTCAAAGTGGAAAGCATAAATGATATGATAGAGTTTAAAGGGAACTATCATGAATTTTAATGATTGTATGCATAATACTATTATCATGTGTATAAATATTTTGTCTTATAAAAGTCGTTATATATATTTATTTTATTTTATAAATCATATTAAATATTCTTGACATTAAGAAGGGGATGCAAGGGTATTCAATATTAATGCATATTTAAAACTTTAATAGTTGAAGACAACCAATATATTAATAGTCCAAAATTTGTATAACCATAATTATAACTGTAAAATCCAAATATAATCTAAAAATAATTATCCATATATATTTTTAAAGATCATCTCCCTAATACAGCAATAAAATATAGATTTAAATGCAATATCAATAATTAACATCCTCCTTAAAGAATGTTCATTTGTATCTTCCAAATCCCTTTTCCCAAAATTTAAACATAAAAAATAGCAGTCAGGTATTCGTCATACTTACAGGAGCGCAAGGATAAATTTTAACTCTATGCTACAGTGTATATCAGTTAAGATATATATACAATTAAAATGAAAAATACACATCTTCATCATGCTCATTTTTTATAATAGATATTTTACTCTTGATGTTTGGAATTGTGAGCAAATAAGGAAGAACCTGTCCACTTGACTATGATTCTTTTTTATGCTAAAAACTAAATATGATAAATGACAATAAAATTTCTAATTAATTTTTTAGGATGCATGATAGAATTTCTAATTTTTAAGAAATAAAATTGAAATTATTATGAATAGACATTTTAATAATGAAACATAATAATGGGATGGAAGATAAAATTTAGCCCAATAAAACAAGAGGGGGGCTATTGTACCTCTAAACCCAAGAAAAGAAAAAGAAAAAGTACTGCTCTAAAAGCTAAGGTCAGAAGGCCATGAAAGAATTTGAACTTTGATAGAATGGCAAGCTGCCTTTTCTGTTCGAAGCCGAATTCTTCAACCTACTTATACAACAACAATCTCAATAGAGGATGATTCAAGTAACAAGTTTTTACAACAAATATCCTCTGATGATCAACAAATCTCCTCCGATCATTCCCTCCATAAATGCCATGTGATCATCTGGAGCATCTTTGATCTCAAATGCCATTAAAACATCTAGTACAACTAGAAGAACATACCAAAAAAACAAATTAATTACAAATGATATATTTATTATGTATTTAAATTTTAAACAGCCACATCAAAATGGGTCAAGATAGGAGCCTTAAATATTTTATAATGTGGTTTAAACGGGTGTTGAAAATAAGTGACACCCAATCAAATACTGATCCGTAAAGATCCAATGACTCAGTGATAGAGCACTCCAGTAACAAATAGTATATCATAAATCCAAATCCTTATCGATGTGTGAAAAACTCAACATTGAAACACATAAAAACACACTAAATTTTCCAAAATTCTGAAACTCATCTGCAACGCATTTCCTCAACTTTGCAGCTGCAAAAATATGAAGCTATTCACTTTCACACAGGTTACAAACTTTTTACACCAATGTCTAGTACTATTACTACAACAAATTATTTCCAGCATTTCTATCATGTTTGCTAAACCAAATTTTTTAGCCATCCTACTAGCATTAGCTTTCTCAATGAATGCACTCTGTAATGGTGGAAACTTTTCATAGTTATATCTACAAGAATTCTAGGTACTTAACATCAGCTATGCAACTCAGTACTTCAAAACCTTCAGTGTGTAGTTTTTGGAGGTTACATGGGTTGAACTAAGCAAATCTTCATCTGTTTAAAAAAAGTAAAAGAGACAAAAAGCCATTTTCATGTGTAGAAAGATTGAAAACACCTTTAGCTTCTTGATATGAGCAAGGAGATAGCCAGTTTGCACGAACATTTCATTGTTTCGTCCAATCACTAAGTGTATTTCTTGCAGACTACCCAAGTGTTTAGCATCTTCAAATGGGCAAATATTGACACCTATAAGTATCACCCATTGCAAATGAGAATATGGAAAGCTGATATTAACATCTAAGATGCTTAGATGTGCCTTTTCAAGTAATCTTTTAATTTTTTGCATACATCAAAAAGCTCAAGGCTTTTGAGCGTCTCACACACTCTCACAGTTCCTTTATTTTGGTGCGAGTTGGATAACTGTTGGGCACGTGGTGAAGCCCAATGTAACAGCTCAAGTGATTGATTCTTGTAACCGTCCATATGCAGAAGGTTCTTCTTGTTTTGTAACCGATCCTATTATGGTTTGCTGATTCAGTTTCCTCAGACGGTTGTTACGAGTTCTTCCTAAGAGTCTTTTAGACTATGTTTTTCAATGCTCCTGTAGATAGAGATATGGATGTATGTAGAATAGAGAGAGATGTATCATCGGAAATAATGAATGAATCCCCTTCTTTGTGGATGTAGCCATATGATATAGTGAACCACGTTAATGATCTGGTGTTCTGTTTTTTATTCATTTCATATTGCTGCTACTCTGTTTTGATTCTGTTGTTTATTCATTGCTGCAACAATAACATCTTCAGTATCGTGAGCTTTTCCAATACCCCCTATTCCCATCCGACAATGACATTTGAACATTTGATTAACAAGCGATGCCTGTTCAACATAGACTTAATGATGCAAGTCCAGCCTTCCCATAGTATCGAGAGGGATAATTGGAATCTGGACTTTCCCCCTAACGTATTCTCTCGATAACAATAAGACTTGAAGAGCGTGACGAATTCCAATAGGTTCCTCATTTTAAAATTGTCTATTGGAGTTCTTGGAAGACTTAAAAAGAAGGAAGATAAGGTAAACAAAAACCATATGCATCGATGGCTCCCTACAAATCATAACATATATAACATCATATACGGACTAGACTATGAGGTTGGACTGCTTAGAACCATTGGCTTGGTGCAAAGAAGGGCAGGCCGACAATGCAATATATGCAGAGGGATTCCATTTGTCTGGTAGGGGTTCCGGATGAACTAATGGCTAATAAACTGGAACATACTGCCTTTGTCTCGGTACTACACCGTTAGCTTCTAGCTTATATGCTACTGATGGGGTATCGATCACGCATTACAGTAGTAATAGGACTGTCATGCTTTATACAGGGGTTTTGGCCTTTAACTCCCCATGAATTCAAACGAGTCCTTTCGTAGCCAACTGAACCGGAAACAGGACATAGTATCATACCATAGGGAGGGGAGCTGAACTGACAGAACAGGATGAAGACGGAGGTCGTTGGGTATAATTTTTTTTAAGTTTGCCACCACTTACCTAGCATGCTGTTAGGGAGAACAGCTATTTTTTAAACTTAAGAAAATATTAAATTCAATTATTTTAATTTAAATTATGAAATCTGAATTATTATATTTTAAGTAATTATATGCAATATTCAATTTTATAAAATTTATTTAAATTATAAATTTTAAAATATTGGATTTAAACTATTAATTTATAATTAAGTAAATTAAATTGAGCTAAACTATTAAATCTTTCAATAAATTTTATCCTTCAAAATTATATTGTAATTTAATTAACATTCTATTTTATTTAATTAAAATTTCATAAAGTAATTTAAAATTTATATTCAAATTTGAAATAAAAATTCTAATATTTTATTGAAAATATTATAAACTTAGAAGTAACTAAAATATACATATATTTAGATAATTTAATTAAATTGAAAATAAAACTAACTGATTCTTGATAGTAGGATTGAAGAACTCACCCAAAATCCACTAGGAAATCTTTACTCTTGCTACTGCTTTTGCAATTTTTGATAATCTTCTCCTTGATTATTCTTCTTGTTTGTTTCTCTTTAATTACTCTTCTATTTATACTATTTTCTTATCTATATATTTTTTAATTAATTTACAATTACTTAAATGTTTAAAACTTCTTTTAAATATTTAAAACAAATTTCTACATAGATTTTATATATATATTAAATATTTTTATATTTTTTTCCTCAATATTTAATTTCTAAAATATATTTAGAATTATTCAAAATATTCTTGAAGATAAAATTTGAAATAAAAGATAAACTTTAAAGAAAAAATTATAATACTAAATTTAATATAAGATAATTTCAATATTATTCATAATTATTTGATTTGATTTTTTCAATTTATTTCATGAGGATAAACTAAAATGAAATAATTTAATTCTTCTACTTAAAAGCTAAAATAATGTTTATCTTTTATATCAATTTTTTTTTAATAATTGCAGTATGATGAAAGTAGCCCCTTGTCGATAGACCGATGCATTGTGTACTATTTGAATAGTAATGTGCTCATCGATAAGATAGTCTCTTATCAGTGGGACGTTTGAAGTTGTTCCAACGACACCTTGATAAGAAAACTATATGCATTGTGTACTATTTGAATAGTAATGTGCTCATCGGTAAGACAGTCTCTTATCAGTGGGACGTTTGAAGTTGTTCCAACGACAGCCTGATAAGAAAACTATTGATTGATGGTTTGTCTGCTGGAAGAAAATGAGGTGCCAATGGACCAAATGGAAGAGTAATGTTTTTTTTAAGTCTGATTTTACTGACAATATGGACTTTTAGAGTTAGTATTTTGGGTTCTTCAAGTC
Organism: Sequoiadendron giganteum; assembly: GCA_007115665.2. Taxonomy (NCBI): domain Eukaryota; kingdom Viridiplantae; phylum Streptophyta; class Pinopsida; order Cupressales; family Cupressaceae; genus Sequoiadendron; species Sequoiadendron giganteum. Next base: position 77,329,158 of record CM021105.1, read on the forward strand.
TGTTTTGTTGATAATATGAGGTTTTATAGTTAATATTTTAGAAGAAACATTTTGTAATATGTTGGGTTTTTTGGGGTAATGGCTCCAGTTTAGATACAATTATATTTTAGTCAGAATAGGTTGTGATAAAGGATGAATCTGACTGATAAGAGTAATTATATATCAAGCACTTTTGTAAATTTCTTATGAATATATATAAATATATACAGGCATATTGCCTTTTACCAACAAAAAATAAATTGAATATGTTTATTATTTATTTCTAATAAATTTTTATTCAATTATAATAATTATTATTTCAAAATTAATTATTTTTATTTAATAAATATTTATCTTTAAAATTAACTATTATTAGCAATCACACACTACTATGCAATGGGTACACCGGAGAAGTGCGGAAGGTCAATTAGGAATTTTTTTGGTCTACTTTTTACACATGTTTGTGTAGTATACATAGGTCATTTAGAAAATGATGTTGTTTGTGCAACAAAGGTCTCAATGGAGAAGTATTAGCTTCAAATCAACTATGTATCTACTTATAGGGATTTGAACACAACTAAAACAAAACCTCTGAATGAAGAAGATAATAAGGCTCCATTACCAATAGACACATATTATGTTTGCAATAGGGAGAGAGGGAGAGGGAGGGAGATATGGGGATAGAAGGAGGGAGGTATAGAGGGGAGAGAGAGGGGGG
>CM021105.1:77329954-77456230 GCA_007115665.2 Sequoiadendron giganteum
GGAGGGAGAGAGGGGAGGATGAGGGAGATAGGAAGTGGTAGGGTGGGAGGGATAGAGGGAGGGAGAGAAGGAGGGATATAGGGAGTGGTAGGTTGGGAGGGATAGGTATACAGGTAGTTGGGAGGGAGGGGTAGGTGGAGAGAGGTTGTGTGTGTGTGTGAGGGAGAGAGGAATGGAGATAAAGAGGAAAGGAGGGAGATAGGGAGTGGTATGGTGGAGGGATAGAGGAAGGGAGAGGAGGGAAGGAGGGAGATAGGAAGTGGTGAAAATTTTAGTTTTATATGATAAGGAAAAGTCAAAATTAGATAAAGGGAGAGAGAGGAAATAAGGAAGACATGGAGAGGTAGGTAGAGAGAGGTAAGGTTGAAGGAATAGAGGGATAGGTAGGTAGAGAGAGTGAGGAAAATATGCAACACAATTTTTTCCTCGTCTCCATTTCTCTTACCTGTTAACACCCCCTACTATTCATTGTCATGATCTTCTAACTTTATTTTTCATATCTTTTACTTGAATATTTAGATCAATTGCGCCCTCATCAACCCTTAGGATAGAAAAATCCCTTTCTTGGATATATTTTTCAATGTCTTGAATACTTTTATGTAGCTTTGTAGCCACCTTTTTCCCAACTTTGAGAGTGTCTTTACGATTAGAGAATGTATATGTTTCTTTTAACAAGTTCTTTACAAGACTTGCCTACCTTTTTAGATAATACATTCATGTCTCCACCCAACTGATTCTCTTTTTTTTGCACTTAGATCTAATTTTTCCTTTTCCTTGTCATCTATTTCCAATTGGATTTGTTCCATGGAATTCTTAAGTTCAAGAATCTTTGAGATCATTTGTTCAACTCCACTTATAGCATCATCTCTCACATTCTTTACTTGCACAAATTCATATGAAATGCAAAACCTCTTGACTTTATCCACTTCTACATTGCCATTTTCCCATTGCACATACTGCAGATGCACCTTCCTCAACTTCTCAAGAGTGGGAAGAATCTCTTCAGTCTATACACTATCTATCTCATTCACTTTGGTCTACTTCTTCAAATTCCTTTTCCATTTCAACTTCTCAAGAGACGGAAGAATCTATTAAGTCAATAAATTATGTGTTATCATTCTTCCAAACCATTTGTCACCATCCCCCTCCATTATACTAGCCCAAAAACATTATCCCTATCCCTCCTTGATGCTATAAATCCAATTTGGATGCCTATGTCCCATAATCCACCATCACATCTCCCCCTCCTACTAAGTCTAATATATTATTTTTTTCTACTTCCATACCATTTCCCATTTATAATTATTACTATATAGTTTTTTATCATGTTTATATCAAATGTTCTTAATATTTTTTTGTAGGATTAAAATTCTAGTTCTCCCCTATTGGTTGTAACATATTTATGGTAGTTTATCAAAACTAAAAGATCTAATTATATCTCCAATATTTGAAATTTACATAAAGTTATAAGTTTATCCCATGATTTTGGATGGAGTGATAGGGATCTTCATATATTTATTTCACACAAAATAAAATCAATTGAATCAAAAAATTGCAAATACATTTCATATTTGGCAACCTAGTGAGCACATGTAGATAGGTAAGATATGAGGACCAATAAGAGTACCTTTAACCATGATGAGTACATATATATTATTTAGTTCTATCAATCCAATAATTTACTTTATTTGAGTTTATTTATTTGTATATTGCATTCATCTTCACCATGAGCTCCTTATGTACTCTCTTGCACTAAAACTAATCAAATTGACCTAGTTGCTCTATTACTTTCTTCTTTAATATTTCATAGCTTCTTTTTTATCGTGATGTTCTCTAAAATTATTTCTTATATGAATTTCTAGGGTTGGAGAGCTATGTATAGAGAGAGTGAGAGAGGGAAGGGGGGAGGGAAGGATAATGGGAGGGATAATGCGAGGGATAAGTGGAGATAGGTTGTGTGTGTAAATGGGGGAGAGAGAGAGAGAGAGAGAGAGAAGGTGGGACATGTAGGTATAGAGAGAGTGAGAGAGGGAGGGAGGGATGGGTAGGTGGAGAGAGGTTGTGTAGGAAGAAGGGAGAGAGAGAGGGAAGGAGGGAGATATGGAGAGGTAGGTAGAGAGAGGTAAGGTAAAAATAATAGAGGTAGGTAGAGATAGGGATTTATGTAGGGTGGGAGAGGTTGAGAGAGGTGGTGTGTGAGAGAGAGATAGAGGAGGGGAGGGAGAGGTAGAGAGAGAGGGGTAGGTAGAGTGAGGGATATGTTGGGTGGGTGGGACAGAGGGAGGGAGGGAGAGATAAATGGAGGGATAGGTGGAAAGAGAGAGGGGGAAAGAGGGACAAAGGGAGGAGAGAAAGGTTAGGAGGGATGGTGAGAGATGATAGACAGAGAGAAGTATAGAGGTATGGGGGGAGGGAGAGGTCTAGCAAGGTGGCATGAGACGAATAAAGGGAGAGAGAGGAAATGAGAGAGACATGGGGAGTTAGGTAGAGAGAGGTAAGGTTGAAGGAATAGAGGGAGGTAGGTAGAGAGATTTGTGTCTATTACCTTTGGTTTTATTACTGTGTTTTTCCAACCTGTGATTATTTTGTGCATTTATTTTTCCATCATATGAGGAAATTGAAAAATAATTTTTACTCTAAGTAACAGTTGTGGTAAATTTTGAAAGTTCCTTTCATTATATTTGTACTCTCTAAATAAGAAAAGGTTTTCATTACAACTATTGTATGTTGGAAAACACTGGGTGTTATGAAACCTACAACCCATATACTGTTGTAAAACCCTCTACACGTAACAACCCAATTGTTTAGTTGCCCCTTAGGTCAATTTGATTAGTTTTATATCCCCCACCTACAACTCCTTCCCAAGCTCTCCACCCCCGAGCTTGGAACAACTAGAATGAAATCACTCACAACCCACTGTGTTTTCCAACCTGTAATTATTTTGTGCATTTCTTTTTCCATCATAAGATAAAATTGAAACACAATTTTTATTTTAAGTAACAGTTGTGCTAAATTTTGAAGATGTCTTTCATTACATTTGTACTCTCTAAATAATATTTTTTTTTTATTACACTCATTGTGGGTTGGAAAACACTGAGTGTTATGAAACCTGCAACCCACAAAACTTCTTGTAAAACCATCTACATGTAGCAACCCAATTGATTAGACACTCGTCAAGTAAATTTGATTATTTTTATATCCCCCACCTGCAAATCCTCCTTGAACTATCCACCATTGAGCTTAGAACAAGAACAATCATATCACTCACAACTCAAATTGTATGTTGAATATGATGTTTTTGACATTTTCCAAAAGTAGTAAATATAGTACCGAAACTCTAGGCAAGCATTTAAAGCATGTTTTTTAGACCTTTTGACTTGTTGCAATCCATTTTTTTTTGGGTTTAACAAGCTTCTATTATCTGTATTAAGTGCACCATTTGGTCCTATAGGAAGTAATGACTCTAGTTCCCCTTTTACAAGGCAAAAGCCCATACTATTCACAAAAATCAATGCCTTTCGTTTCTCTGCATTCTTCTTAAAAATTTAAAAGCATTTTCAGAATATTCAGTACATTCAAATGCTCTTGGAGAAGAAGAGAAGCCCAAATTCAGACACCTATTGATCCAAAGTCACCTTGATCTCGAAATATAGAATCCAAATCATCAACCGGGCTGATGCAAGAAGTTGGGTCCACAAAAAGCTCAAAAAGTGGGTGTTTTTGCTGTTTTTCAGAGTTTGTCACACTTGAACTGAAAATTTGAGGCACTTACACAATGAATTTTTTAAAAAGTCAGTAATATGAAATTTAGAGATTTGAATCTAGTTTATAAATATGTAAATTATTCAAATACCCAGATTGTAGAAACTAAATTTTGATAAAGATCTATAAAAACCACTTTTTAAAAGTCCCTGTTTTTTTACCATACCATGCACGTGTACGGACAACACTTTTTGAATCAAATAAAAGTATTTTACTAATTCCTTTTGGGGAAAGAGAGCTAACAACATGAAGATTGATGAGGAATTTTTTTTGTAATTTTTTGTTGAATATTTTTTTTATTATTTAATTTTTATTGGCCTTAATTGTTGTTTTTAAAAATCAACGTGTACGGACAGCATAATTTGACCTAAACTAAACTTTTTTGAATTTTTTTTTTTTCATTGTGTAAAGAATTGTCTAAAGATTGATGTCATATAATTTTTTTTCTAAAAAATTTAACCAAAAAAAAGTTATTAAAAAACAAAAAAAGTCTGATATTTCAAGTTTAATGACTAGTTTGCTTTGAAATTAATTAAAAAATAGAAAATATAATCCAATATTAATAAAAATTATATATATAAAAACTAGACATCATGTTCTATAATGGGTTTTAATTTTATAGATTGATTCAGAAAAAAAATTCATCAACCATATTGTCAAAGTTGAACATTCTTCTTCAATCTGCCTTAGTTTTTTAGTTGCAGGTCAAAGGCTAAGGCTCGGATTGCCAAAGCTTTCCCGAACCTAAAACCAAGTCTCTAGGCGGGTTGGGAAACAAATTTTTTAATAACGCATACGCGTTATTGGAACAAAACATGTACACGTTTCATAATGCGTACGCGTTATGTTTTTACCCATTGGGTAAAGGTAACGCGTACGCGTTCCTTTTTAAGAACGCGTACGCGTTTCTAATATATCCGTTTATCTTGATTTGACATTTTCTGATACAGTATGGTTTTCCTGCAACATTCTTTTTCTGCAATACGGCCCACAAGTTCGATTTTCTGCATTTTTTATTACAAATTTGTCTTGTGCAGGGCATATTCTATTGCAAATTGGTTGAAAAGTCAAGTGCAGGTTGAATTTTCTGAAGTGGAATCAAGTACAAGAATAATTTACAAGAAAAAAAAAAAAAAAGTTTTTGGATGTATTCATGATATTTTTGTGTACTTCAAAGTTCAAAGAAGAAAGGATCTTCATAGTACAAAGTGTTATTTGAATATTTGAAGGAGATAAAAATTTGAAAATTGGTTACAAGTAAATCATTTGTTTTTTCATCAAAAAGGGTTTTGTAACCATGGGATCAAAACAAAGACAAAGAAAAAAGTGTAGAATGTCAATGACACCCGAAGAAATTCAAGCAAATAAAGATATGGAGGCAAAAAGACAAAAAGATAGAAGAGAAAGAATTTGTCAAATGAAAAATTTGGAAGCATCTACTTCAATGAATGTTGAAGAGAAAGTCATGAATGATGAAATGATTGTAGATGATGCAAATGTGGAGATGGTGAATATAGAAGAAAATACAATTATGGAGAGAAACTCAACTATGTCTTCAACTACAACTTTGAATGATATGGAAATAGTACATATGCAAACAGCTTCGGGTATGTCTTCAAATCCACCTCCCAATGATATGGAAAATGCACCTATTCAAACAATCTCTCTAGGTATTCTTTCAAACCCAAGTCTTGATAATATTGATTTTGCTTGTTTAGATGAAGCTGGATACACCATTGATGATATCAATAATTATAGGGTTGAAAGAATGCAAAAACAAAAAAATTATGAAAATATATCTTATGAGAATGCAAATGCTAATCAAATCCCTCATATTGATGAAAATGAGAATGAAATCTTTTTTACTTTTGAAAATGAAAATGGAACCCCTTGTGTGAATGAAAATGAAACCCCTTGTATGGATGAAGATGAAAATGTTTTTTTTACAATTGAAAAAGATGTGTTAGATAACCTTCGTGGTAAAGTTTCTTGGAGACAAATTAGAACTTATGGAAATAAAATATATAAAATGTTTTTTTATAGAAAGAAATTAGGATTCCAATGTCAACTCATGGTGCAATTGATGAGAATGTGGAAAATGAGAAAAGTGATGAAAAAATTAGGTATTTTTGTAAAACCAAAAAAGAAAGATGATTCAGTAGAACAAGTCATTTCTAGTGTTTCTAATGCTATTGATTTTATAGGTAAGAAAAGTCGATCTAAAGATAAAAATGCGGCTCGTCGTGCAATAACAACTGCTTTAGTTGATAAAGCAACTTCAAATAAAAGAATGTTAATTAGGATTAGTAAATGTATAAAAGTAAATCCCAAAACTTTGATTAGAGCTGCTAAAAGAAGAGAAAATATTGAAAATGATCCAATTAATCAATGTTGGAGTTTTAGTGGTAGACTCCCAAGATCAGACATGAAATTAACTAATGAAATTAAATCTTTAATCTATAAATTTTGGCATGATAATACAAGAGTATCACCTAACATTAGAGATGTCTTAAAATTAAGGGTGGGTTCCAAAATTCGTGTACCTCATCCAAAGCATCTCTTAGATATGACTCAAACTGAATTATATAAATTTTTTTTAGATGCTTCAATCTTACCATTGAATATTAAAATAAGTCAAAGATCATTCGAAAAGTGTAAACCTTGGTATGTTAGAATTAATAAGCAACAAATTTCTTGTTGTTGTAAGACTCATGTACAATTTTGTTATTATTATGATAGTTTTCAATATATACGATGCACTTTGCATGTTAACCAAATTATGCAGGACATTTGTGGTATTAATATGCCACCTGAAAGAATCAAAGATTTTATATCAAGTTTGTTTTGCGAACCCTCTAACAGAAACTTATTTTATTTAAAATCATGTATTTCTAGAGAATGTGATAGATGTGCTAACTTTTCATTATTAGGTGAATGTATGCATGAAATTAGTTTAAATGAATTTGGACAACAATTAGTAGATGTAAAAAGATTCAAAAATGTTGAGTATTCTTTAAAAGATGGAAAAACTGGAAAACGTTGTGAGCTAATTATGGAAAAAATACTGTGCATGCATTTATTAAAGAATTTAAAGATAAGATTGTACCTAAATATGTTCAACACTCTCAGTATGCTCATTGGCTTGATAATCAATTTCATTTATGTAAAAACACATTCCCAATTGGAACTATATTGTCGGTTGTTGATTTTGCTGAAAATTATACTCTTGCTCCACAAGAAGAAATTCAATCACAGTATTATAATTCAGTGCAAGTATCTATTTTTGTTCATATTGTTTATAGACATGCAGATGATAGTAGAGAAGATAATAGAAATTTTTTGAGAGAGTACCATTTTTATGTAAGTGATAATCGATTACATTCATCTGAGTTTGTTCAATATTGTTTTGATATATTTTACAAAAATTTAAAAGAAAGAGGAATTCAATTGCTAGAACATCTCATATGGTCAGATAATTGCACGGGTCAATTCAAAAATGCTAGGATGTTTTATTGGTTATGTAGAGTTCATAAGGAAAATAATATCCAGCACATATGGAGTTTTTTTGAAGCCGGTCATGGTAAGGGAGAACACGATGGAGCAGGTGCATGTGTGAAAAGAGCTCTTGCTAGAGAGCAACTAAAATTTGAGGATGCTGCAAAATTTAGAGATGCACATGCAATTGTAGATTGGTGCAATACCAAATTATCTACAAGAGTAAGTGAGAGCTCAATAATTCACTGCTTCTTTTGGTTAGTTGAAGAAAATGATATTTGTTCTCGACAAGATTGTGAAACAATTAATGGATCTGCAAAATGGCATTCATTTAAGAGTTCGAATGCAAACACATGGACAATATGGACAAGGGAGTTGGAATGCTTTTGTCAATTTTGTATTGCAGGTGATTGGGAGGCTTGTGAAAATATGGAATGGGTTGAACAATGGCAACAAAGAGCCTTAACACCTACATCGACACATGTTCAACATGGAACAATAATTGAAGATAATCAAGCGTTCGCATCAGATGATTATGACCGTGTTTCTGATCTTGTACAAGAAGGTACATTATTTATTGAGATGAATTTTATATGTATGCATGTTTATATACATGAATTAAATATAAGTCGTGCTCTTTATTGAATTTTTTATCTATTTTTGTAGGACATGTGTATGCTGTTGTTGCACCCGAGGGGAATGAAGAGGAGACAGAGTACTGGTTGGCTAGATGTGTTGAGAGAAAATATAAGTTGGTACATCCTAGAGTGGATGATGATAACTTTGAGTATCCAACTAGTTCAGTCGTTGTTGTTGGCACCTAGCTTCAAAAATATTTGATAAGAAAGAATGGCTTGCCTACATTTGAAGATTATGAAAGACACAAGAAGATTATACATTATTCACATTTGATTTTGGCAACCAATATAAAACTAGTTAGATATCACGGGAGGCCTGCTAATAAAGTTTTATGGACACTTTCAATGGATGAACATGAGACAATCATAGATGCATTACAAAAAAGAGAGGATGTGGATGGTACAACAGAGTAAATAAATATTGGTAAGTATATCTAGTTGTATGTATATATTTAATTGATATATATATTTATCTTTAAATTCATTTCCTTATTAAAGTTTTATATCATTTTTTGTTTCAGGTCTCCCTTGATACAAAAAAGAGAGGAGATGCACTCTTATTACAATGGAATTCAAATCTACAGACAGGTAACTATATATAGTTGTAGATACATTTAGTTAGAGTATAAATATAAAACTAAATTTAACTCATTGTCATTTTATAAAAAGTTTATAATTTATTTCATATCCCCTTAAGCCATCCTCGTATGTGCCATTAATCCATCCGCTTGCATCCCCTTTAAGTCTCTCTATTAATTCCCCTTAATTCATTCTATTAGGACCCCTTAATCCATATCCTTGTATATCTATCCTTAATCCATCCTCTTGCATCCCCTTAAGTCACTCTCTCAACACCCTTTAAGACATCCCCTTAAGCCATCCCCTTAGGTCACATGGTTTAGAGTTTAGGGTTTCTAGGGTTCATGAGATGCTTAGAATAACAAATTTATAAGGATTAATGGTTTAGGGTTGATCTCCTAGGATTTAGGTCATGTGGTTTAGGGTTTAGGGTTTCTAGGGTTCATGTGATGCTTATAATAACAAATTTATATGGATTAATGGTTTAGGTTTAATCTCCTAGGATTTAGGTCACGTGGTTTAGGGTTTAGGGTTTCTAGGGTTCATGTGATGCTTAGAATAACAAATTTATATGGATTAATGGTTTAGCGTTGATCTCCTAGGATTTAGGTCATGTGGTTTAGGGTTTAGGGTTTCTAGGGTTCATGTGATGCTTAGAATAACAAATTTATATGGATTAATGGTTTAGGGTTGATCTCCTAGGATTTAGGTCACGCGGTTTAGGGTTTAGGGTTTCTAGGGTTCATGTGATGCTTAGAATAACAAATTTATATGGATTAGTGGTTTAGGGTTTAGGGTTTAGGGTTTAGCATTTAGGGTTTAGGACCCTTTAGTCATATCCTCCTGCATCCCCTTAAGACATCCCTTTATAGGACCCTTAAGTCATATCCTCTTACATGTACCCTTATTCCACAATCTTGCATCCCTTAAGTCACTTGCATAATTCCCCTTAAGCCATTTTCATAGGACCCATTAAGCCATACCCTAGGGTTCATGACATGCATCCCATTCATCCATCCTATGGAAAACATCATTTGAATTTTTATGAAATTTATAAGATCCAATTTTGTAACTTTTACTATATATTTACTTAAATGAATCAAAAAAATTATAGAACTACTTATAGTTTACATTAATTATTTTTGCAGGTTCTCATCAAGTTGGTCTACCATGCGATTGTCACTGAAAAATTATTTTATCAAGAGACTATGTAAATATCAATTTTTGGTCTTCACGTAAAAATTGATAAGCTAAATAATTGGATATACATGTGCACACATATATATTTCATCATGTTGTATAGTTGTATGATTTTCAATTAACTTATTAGTAGCATTTTAAAAATCTCATTCCAATTTTATAGATTATACATTTCATATAATTGTTCAAATATTTTCTAGAATTGATAAATAGTTAAAATTACACGAGCTCTTAATTTATTATGAATATAATCTAAACTATTTAGGGAATATTTAAATTTATCACCTTTAACCATGTGATAAATTATATATTTATGAAATTTGATTGTAGAGATAAGAATTTATATCTAGTGCATGTATTAATTGAAAATTAGATAAAATATCTAGATCTACATATACATATGAGTGCATATAATCATCAAAATGAACATAACATGATCATAATTGACTGCATATATATAATCATCACATTAAAGTCATCTGATATAAATAAACAAAAATATGTATATGTCAAGTCCAACACATAAAAGTTTAAATAAAACTAGAGATGTTGGTCTATTTAAAATTTAAAACCATTTAACTATCAGGCTGATCAGTCAAATCAAGTCTCCTCTTTGTTCCAGGTCGATTAGATGTACCTGCATCATGTTGTAAAAGAGTACAAGTAACTTGAAATTAGATTTAAATTTATTTATAAATTTTGATATAATTAAACATATTTAAACCTGAAAATATAAACTTTTGGATAAAAAAATAAATTAATTAAATATCTAGTAAATACAATAAAAATGATTTTTAAGACATGAATAATTTACCATATGATCATGTGGATCTACTGGAACATTTTGTTCAACGGGTAGCATAACTGTCACTTGAGAAGATCCAAATGCCTGATCTACTATATCTTGCATATTCATATAAAGCAATCAATATGTTAAAACCTCGATATATATATATTTAAAAGATCCGTAAAAATTGTTTAGGATATTTAGTAAAGTTTACAACCTTGAATGATATGACCTCAAGATCATGCACCTGAGATTGCCCATGCATAAATGTTGACGATGTCTCAGGTGCACCTGCAATGGGTGTCTCATGAAATGCCTGCATATATATGTACAACAATTTGTATAGATCATTCACGCATGTGTATGTAAATGTAAAAATTAAATTAGATCTATGATGTGTATTTAATTCAAACTTAACAAACTTTTTGAAAGAATGCACCTGAGTTGATGATGACTCAGGAGCGCTCACCACAACTTGTGCTTGGTCAGCACTAGGCATGCTCATCTGACCTCCCTACATCTAGATATAATATATATCAATCACACATCATGTGTAAACATTCAAAATAAATTAGATATATATATATCCACACAAACTAAATTTAATATATATTGGTTTAAGTACCTGACCAAAAGGTGAGCCCATATCTACAACACTCGACATATAGACATGATCATTTTGAGTTTCAGGCATTGTCTGATCATGCGTCTACACCAAACACTTATTGAATTAATATTGTATTATATATATAATTTGATGTTATTATTTAAACATGAATTTTGCACATTCCAAAAAAAAAATTAAGTTCAAAAGATGAACATACCTGTGTAAGATGATGCTCAGAATATAGTAAATCCATAAATGACTCTCCTCAGACGCATGTGGGTCACCTGAAGTGGATGCCTGAGTATTCCTATTGCTGGAGCCTCCATGCTCTCTATTGACCACTTCAGCTGCCGCGTGTGAAGTTTGATGAGTGAGATGTCCTGAAAGTGAACTCAATGCTCCTAATGTCGATAGCATGGTTTGCTGCTGAAATGCAGCAGGAACACCAGGAGAAGCAGGAGGAACAATAGGAGCAATTGGAGCACGTCGTTGAGGATCAACACGTGCTCCTAATCTATGTTGGGGCATGCCACGCCCAGCTCCCTGAAATGACCTCATATCAAAATAGTTGGGTTTTAAACCCAACTCAAACTCTGCCCATAACTTTCTCAAAAAGTATAGGGGCACCTCAGAATTGCCATGTGGTGGAGTATCAAACACCATCCACCATCTATCCCAAAAATGTGCAGCTATCAAGGGGTGCCTACACCATAAAATTGAAATTCATTTTTTGGTGGGTGGAATTGGTTGGCTAGTTTGAGGGTTAAAAAAATACTGGCACATGGCTTCTTTGGTAATTTTAAGGTCATTAATTTCTTTATAAGACAATCCATCTACATAGAATTGTCTCCTCTCGTCTCTCCATTGATGGAACCTATCTAGGTCCGCATCAATAGATCGAACAGAATCGACAATAATTTGCATCGTAGATGCAAACCGTGAGAGATGGGGGGGAATTCTAGGCTCATTTTTTATCAGATCTATATTTTCTTGAATGACCGTAAGATTTTCCCTAATGCTCTCTCTCAACTGATCCTGGTCTACTATAGGGGGTGGGGGGTTAGGAGGTGGAGGGTTTGGAGGAATGGGGTTTTCTTGTGGTGGTGGGTTTGGATCTATGGGATCTATAGGAATATGTGGTTCAGACATAAAATCCTCAATGCTAAATAGTGGATCCATGTGAATGTACAACCAAATGGCAACTGCACATGTTAAACAATTAAAAAATATATATCAACAAACTAATTAAATAATGCAGACAATTTGAAAGAACTATTTAAAAATCACATTGAACGTGCACAAATCCAAAATGCAATTCATTTGAAGACCATTCGATTTATCATTAAAAAATCCATAATGTTCATTAAAAATCCATAATGTTCATTAAAAATCCATAGCATGTACACATTAAAGTTTATAATTTAAGTTTGTACAAGTTTTGAAAATTTCAAATTTGTGGTTTACAATTTGAGTTTTGGGTAAGGGTTTGTGTTCATATTTTAGAATGTAGGTTTAGTGTCTAGGGTTTTCTTGATTAATGATATGTGATTATGTATGGTTTGGAGTTTACATATAGTCTGAAAGATATCTAGGTTTTATGGTTTAGGGTTGATAGATAGGATTATATGGCTCATGTGATGTATACATATAAGGTTGTAGACATCTATTTCAAGATTTGGGGATTTTGAAAGTTATATATGTATATTAGAATAATGTAATAACCATTAAGATCTAGAAATTAAAAAAATTGGTTATAAGGATACATTTAAACATATTAAGGATACATTTAAACATATAATAATAGAAACATAGGAATCATGGTATTTGAAAAGGGGAAATGATAATAGGAGTTACCATAGAACACAAAATATTGTTCATATGAGAGACATAAAAGGTATGAGAATTAAATATTATTTTAATAATAAATTATTAAACAATAGTATACTACATGAAACTTAAAGGATGCAAATAAATTAAAATTATAGTGATTAAAAGTAATAATTATGCAAAAAAATAAGGAATCCAAACTACCAATTCGGTAGGGTCAAATCCAAGAAAGTTTGCAACCCAATCCTTCACCAATTATAGAATTTAGAGTTATACATTTTAATTTCTTGATTTTTTTAAATTTTGAGTAATAATAATGAAGGAAAATCTATAAGTTGATGTTCTAGGACCCCCTTTGACAAAATGGTAACAATCAACCTAGATTATGTTGAATCAAGAGTGAAGGAAATGAAAATTCAATATGTTATGACTAAAAGTCTATGGTTGTTATAAAAAATTGAGGGAAATGCATTGTCTTGTGATACCTCACAATTATCTCTACTAAAAATAAACTTTTTTGATCACACCTAAAGACCCCATTGTTATATAAGTTTGTAAATAAACTCTTTGAAAACTAAGATTGTGAGAAACAAAAATTGAAGAAATAAGACTAAAACCCTATGTGTTTTAAAAAGTTCCACTAGTATTCATGATTTTTAAATCCTTATGAAACCATCAAAAACCTTAGGTACCTAAGTACGGGGATATTGGCTCAAATACATAGTTTCAAAACTAAAAAACTACTAGAGTACATGGATTTTAATGACAACAAAACCCTAGAATAGAACAACCTTTAAACAAACATCATAAAAAAATTGAGGGAAATTCTCTATGATTTAGGGTGTAATGGGCCCAATATATATGCACATGATATATTTTTTTGAAGGATTTTTTAATATATTGATTTAAATTGTATGCATGTGTGCATATGTATTTGTAAATGAATTGTTGCATCCTCTTAAGTTGGCTTCTAGTTTAAGAACAAGTTGAACATATTGAATATGTTCATATAAACAACTTGAATATGTTTAAGACAAAATTCAAGAACACATAGAAGAACAAGTTGAACAAGAACATGTTAAATAATAGATTAGAAAAACAATTGTTAGAGATGCAAAATTGGAGAATTCAGTTCAAGAAGACATTGCTAATAGATTTATTTTTCAAGTTTAAGATAAAAAATTTAATCGATATAGATGAAGAATTTTTTAAAATACGATTTCATCTAGGGATATGTTGCCTTATATTAGAATTTTTATCACACTAATTCTAACTTGAACCATAGACGGGCTAATTATAACTTGAACCATAGACCCTAATTATAACTTGAACCCTAATGTATTCTAACTTGAACTCTAACCCTAATTGTAATTAAATCGGGTATCATAACCTTAGTTGAACACTAACCCTAAATGCATATAAACTTTTTAATCATAAACCTAATTAAATATTGATTGAATGTTTAACTCTCACCAAAATTACAACCATTTAACCCTAGACTCTTAATTTAATTTTTACCCCAACCCTAGAACCCTACACCAATTGACGGGGCTAATTCTAACTCCAACCCTAACCTACATCTTAAATTTTAATTCATAATTTCATAATCCTAACCCTAACCCTAATAAAAATATAACCCTAACTCTAAACCTAGTTGAATACAAACCCTAACCTCAACCCTTACTCGAATATTTATCTTAGAACCCTAACCCTAGAATGAATTTTAACCCTAGAAGCAGGTAATTGAATTCTTTAATATTAAACAAGTAAACCTAATCATAACCCTAATTGTGATTTTGAAATCTAACTATATAATATATATTAAAGTTTAAGCCAAACCCTAATTGTACCCTAGATTTAACCTAATTTTAACCTACAAATAGGGTTTTAGTTTACGTTTTCTAGGTTTTTAGTTTACGTTATGTTTTCTAGGGTTTTAGTTTACGTTATGTTTTCTAGGGTTTTAGTTTACGTTACATTTTCTAGGGTTTTAATTTACGTTACGTTTTCTAGGGTTTAGGTCCAAGGATTAACGGTCTGAGTAAATTAGTTTTTTAGAACCTACAGTTTAGGGTTTCAAATTTCAAAACTAAATGTGTCGAATTTAGGTTTTCGATTTAAAATTTTATGTTGTTTGTTTCGTTGATGTTTTCAGTTAATTAAATGTAGTTTAAAAACTATTAAATATTAAATTAAAACAAACTAAACGAAAATAACTAAATAGCAATTATAAAACAAAAATAACTAAATAGCAATTATAATGCAAAAATATTGTAGAATTCAACCAACCTGGAGGTCACTGAGGTCAGGTGTGTCGACGAGAGGAGGTGAGAGTGAAAATTTGGCAGATTCCGGCTATCCAAAATGCGTACGTGATCTACTTCTCCTTCTCCTGGCGCATTGAACTCGACTGTGAAAATGACTTTCACAGTTGTTTATTTAAAAAATTAAATAGTTTTTAGAAATGCATACGTGTTCATAATGCATACACGTTTTAGGTTCGTATCCCCGAACCGTAATGCGTATGCGTTACTGATTTAGGATTGCGTATGCGATATATAACGCATATGCGTTTTGTGCGAGAATATTTTTTTCGGTCGAAACTTCCCCTCTTCATGGACCCAACTTCTTGCACTTACCCTATGATGTTTCTAGACCTAGTGAAGTTTAAACATGTGGTTGCTTATTAGTGCTAACACTGGTTTTGATGACCTAGCGTGTTAGTGCTATTTGTGAAGGTGATTTGTTGATTGTGAAAGTGTGGTGTAGTGTGTCAGTGTAGATTTGGGTCCTAGTTAGCCCTTAGTGTGGTCCACCTTCACTTCTTTCTATCGTAGAAGTGTTTGTTGTCGACTTGTTTGGTGGTTGCATGTTTGAAGTGGATATGTTTCATTGAGGCCAACCTAAAGAAGATTTTTTGAGGTTGCAAACGATATAAATACAAGGTCAATTGTTGGAGAAGTGTGTGAGGTGTTATGTGGTTTCGAAATGATGTGGATGTGATCAAGTGTTGTGATTTGAGTGTGAGCTTAAATGTCTATGACTACCGGAAGCGATGAGTAGAAGGTGTCTACATTTTGGTGTACTTGAAGTTGTTGGAGGTAGTGAGCCAAAGGTTGTATATGGTGTAGAGTCATGGTGGATTCTACTATTTCTTTGAGGTGGTGAACTTCCTTGTAACAATTTCTTATATTCTCTTTCTATTTCAGACAGTGAGTCCTTTGGATAGTGAGTCTTTCTTTTCTTCTAGGAAGTGAGCCCTTCCAACAGTGAGCCTTTTTTAATCGGTGTTGTTTTTCATATATATACATGTGAGTTAATTATGCTCACCGCCGTTTTTCCCTCATTAGGGTTTTCCACATAAATTTGGTGTTCTATGGTGTATGGTTATGAATGTGTTCATGTTTCATTAAGTTACATTCATCTTGATGCATAATAAGGGTGTGAAGGTTAATGAGGGTTTGAATGTTTTAATGCACAAATGATTTACTTCCCCCCCCCCTCTCAGTTGTCCTGTGTATCTAACAAATAACATATGATAACACATGAGTTATGATTTAAAATATTAAAATACAAAAACCACACAATCCCTAGGAGCACGTAAAAAGGCTAAGCCTAGTTTAAAATGATCCTAGAACATGTTGTAGGGGATGAGCAATAAATCATAGACAATTTGTAATATCAAAATTATAGGTATGTAATTTTAGGCCTTGCACTAACACATTGAAAAACTAGAACCCATTGTTTTATTATAGAAAATAGAACAAAAGCTAATAACAAGTACCATTATTTACTCTATTTAACAATTTCATACACTGATTACCTATGTAACTCACTAAGGTAGAGTGGCTACTATAAGGACCTAAATTGGATATGTCAAATGAATTATCATAATAAATTGGTAGACATGTCATCATAAGATTCAAAGTGGAAAGCATAAATGATATGATAGAGTTTAAAGGGAACTATCATGAATTTTAATGATTGTATGCATAATACTATTATCATGTGTATAAATATTTTGTCTTATAAAAGTCGTTATATATATTTATTTTATTTTATAAATCATATTAAATATTCTTGACATTAAGAAGGGGATGCAAGGGTATTCAATATTAATGCATATTTAAAACTTTAATAGTTGAAGACAACCAATATATTAATAGTCCAAAATTTGTATAACCATAATTATAACTGTAAAATCCAAATATAATCTAAAAATAATTATCCATATATATTTTTAAAGATCATCTCCCTAATACAGCAATAAAATATAGATTTAAATGCAATATCAATAATTAACATCCTCCTTAAAGAATGTTCATTTGTATCTTCCAAATCCCTTTTCCCAAAATTTAAACATAAAAAATAGCAGTCAGGTATTCGTCATACTTACAGGAGCGCAAGGATAAATTTTAACTCTATGCTACAGTGTATATCAGTTAAGATATATATACAATTAAAATGAAAAATACACATCTTCATCATGCTCATTTTTTATAATAGATATTTTACTCTTGATGTTTGGAATTGTGAGCAAATAAGGAAGAACCTGTCCACTTGACTATGATTCTTTTTTATGCTAAAAACTAAATATGATAAATGACAATAAAATTTCTAATTAATTTTTTAGGATGCATGATAGAATTTCTAATTTTTAAGAAATAAAATTGAAATTATTATGAATAGACATTTTAATAATGAAACATAATAATGGGATGGAAGATAAAATTTAGCCCAATAAAACAAGAGGGGGGCTATTGTACCTCTAAACCCAAGAAAAGAAAAAGAAAAAGTACTGCTCTAAAAGCTAAGGTCAGAAGGCCATGAAAGAATTTGAACTTTGATAGAATGGCAAGCTGCCTTTTCTGTTCGAAGCCGAATTCTTCAACCTACTTATACAACAACAATCTCAATAGAGGATGATTCAAGTAACAAGTTTTTACAACAAATATCCTCTGATGATCAACAAATCTCCTCCGATCATTCCCTCCATAAATGCCATGTGATCATCTGGAGCATCTTTGATCTCAAATGCCATTAAAACATCTAGTACAACTAGAAGAACATACCAAAAAAACAAATTAATTACAAATGATATATTTATTATGTATTTAAATTTTAAACAGCCACATCAAAATGGGTCAAGATAGGAGCCTTAAATATTTTATAATGTGGTTTAAACGGGTGTTGAAAATAAGTGACACCCAATCAAATACTGATCCGTAAAGATCCAATGACTCAGTGATAGAGCACTCCAGTAACAAATAGTATATCATAAATCCAAATCCTTATCGATGTGTGAAAAACTCAACATTGAAACACATAAAAACACACTAAATTTTCCAAAATTCTGAAACTCATCTGCAACGCATTTCCTCAACTTTGCAGCTGCAAAAATATGAAGCTATTCACTTTCACACAGGTTACAAACTTTTTACACCAATGTCTAGTACTATTACTACAACAAATTATTTCCAGCATTTCTATCATGTTTGCTAAACCAAATTTTTTAGCCATCCTACTAGCATTAGCTTTCTCAATGAATGCACTCTGTAATGGTGGAAACTTTTCATAGTTATATCTACAAGAATTCTAGGTACTTAACATCAGCTATGCAACTCAGTACTTCAAAACCTTCAGTGTGTAGTTTTTGGAGGTTACATGGGTTGAACTAAGCAAATCTTCATCTGTTTAAAAAAAGTAAAAGAGACAAAAAGCCATTTTCATGTGTAGAAAGATTGAAAACACCTTTAGCTTCTTGATATGAGCAAGGAGATAGCCAGTTTGCACGAACATTTCATTGTTTCGTCCAATCACTAAGTGTATTTCTTGCAGACTACCCAAGTGTTTAGCATCTTCAAATGGGCAAATATTGACACCTATAAGTATCACCCATTGCAAATGAGAATATGGAAAGCTGATATTAACATCTAAGATGCTTAGATGTGCCTTTTCAAGTAATCTTTTAATTTTTTGCATACATCAAAAAGCTCAAGGCTTTTGAGCGTCTCACACACTCTCACAGTTCCTTTATTTTGGTGCGAGTTGGATAACTGTTGGGCACGTGGTGAAGCCCAATGTAACAGCTCAAGTGATTGATTCTTGTAACCGTCCATATGCAGAAGGTTCTTCTTGTTTTGTAACCGATCCTATTATGGTTTGCTGATTCAGTTTCCTCAGACGGTTGTTACGAGTTCTTCCTAAGAGTCTTTTAGACTATGTTTTTCAATGCTCCTGTAGATAGAGATATGGATGTATGTAGAATAGAGAGAGATGTATCATCGGAAATAATGAATGAATCCCCTTCTTTGTGGATGTAGCCATATGATATAGTGAACCACGTTAATGATCTGGTGTTCTGTTTTTTATTCATTTCATATTGCTGCTACTCTGTTTTGATTCTGTTGTTTATTCATTGCTGCAACAATAACATCTTCAGTATCGTGAGCTTTTCCAATACCCCCTATTCCCATCCGACAATGACATTTGAACATTTGATTAACAAGCGATGCCTGTTCAACATAGACTTAATGATGCAAGTCCAGCCTTCCCATAGTATCGAGAGGGATAATTGGAATCTGGACTTTCCCCCTAACGTATTCTCTCGATAACAATAAGACTTGAAGAGCGTGACGAATTCCAATAGGTTCCTCATTTTAAAATTGTCTATTGGAGTTCTTGGAAGACTTAAAAAGAAGGAAGATAAGGTAAACAAAAACCATATGCATCGATGGCTCCCTACAAATCATAACATATATAACATCATATACGGACTAGACTATGAGGTTGGACTGCTTAGAACCATTGGCTTGGTGCAAAGAAGGGCAGGCCGACAATGCAATATATGCAGAGGGATTCCATTTGTCTGGTAGGGGTTCCGGATGAACTAATGGCTAATAAACTGGAACATACTGCCTTTGTCTCGGTACTACACCGTTAGCTTCTAGCTTATATGCTACTGATGGGGTATCGATCACGCATTACAGTAGTAATAGGACTGTCATGCTTTATACAGGGGTTTTGGCCTTTAACTCCCCATGAATTCAAACGAGTCCTTTCGTAGCCAACTGAACCGGAAACAGGACATAGTATCATACCATAGGGAGGGGAGCTGAACTGACAGAACAGGATGAAGACGGAGGTCGTTGGGTATAATTTTTTTTAAGTTTGCCACCACTTACCTAGCATGCTGTTAGGGAGAACAGCTATTTTTTAAACTTAAGAAAATATTAAATTCAATTATTTTAATTTAAATTATGAAATCTGAATTATTATATTTTAAGTAATTATATGCAATATTCAATTTTATAAAATTTATTTAAATTATAAATTTTAAAATATTGGATTTAAACTATTAATTTATAATTAAGTAAATTAAATTGAGCTAAACTATTAAATCTTTCAATAAATTTTATCCTTCAAAATTATATTGTAATTTAATTAACATTCTATTTTATTTAATTAAAATTTCATAAAGTAATTTAAAATTTATATTCAAATTTGAAATAAAAATTCTAATATTTTATTGAAAATATTATAAACTTAGAAGTAACTAAAATATACATATATTTAGATAATTTAATTAAATTGAAAATAAAACTAACTGATTCTTGATAGTAGGATTGAAGAACTCACCCAAAATCCACTAGGAAATCTTTACTCTTGCTACTGCTTTTGCAATTTTTGATAATCTTCTCCTTGATTATTCTTCTTGTTTGTTTCTCTTTAATTACTCTTCTATTTATACTATTTTCTTATCTATATATTTTTTAATTAATTTACAATTACTTAAATGTTTAAAACTTCTTTTAAATATTTAAAACAAATTTCTACATAGATTTTATATATATATTAAATATTTTTATATTTTTTTCCTCAATATTTAATTTCTAAAATATATTTAGAATTATTCAAAATATTCTTGAAGATAAAATTTGAAATAAAAGATAAACTTTAAAGAAAAAATTATAATACTAAATTTAATATAAGATAATTTCAATATTATTCATAATTATTTGATTTGATTTTTTCAATTTATTTCATGAGGATAAACTAAAATGAAATAATTTAATTCTTCTACTTAAAAGCTAAAATAATGTTTATCTTTTATATCAATTTTTTTTTAATAATTGCAGTATGATGAAAGTAGCCCCTTGTCGATAGACCGATGCATTGTGTACTATTTGAATAGTAATGTGCTCATCGATAAGATAGTCTCTTATCAGTGGGACGTTTGAAGTTGTTCCAACGACACCTTGATAAGAAAACTATATGCATTGTGTACTATTTGAATAGTAATGTGCTCATCGGTAAGACAGTCTCTTATCAGTGGGACGTTTGAAGTTGTTCCAACGACAGCCTGATAAGAAAACTATTGATTGATGGTTTGTCTGCTGGAAGAAAATGAGGTGCCAATGGACCAAATGGAAGAGTAATGTTTTTTTTAAGTCTGATTTTACTGACAATATGGACTTTTAGAGTTAGTATTTTGGGTTCTTCAAGTCTGTTTTGTTGATAATATGAGGTTTTATAGTTAATATTTTAGAAGAAACATTTTGTAATATGTTGGGTTTTTTGGGGTAATGGCTCCAGTTTAGATACAATTATATTTTAGTCAGAATAGGTTGTGATAAAGGATGAATCTGACTGATAAGAGTAATTATATATCAAGCACTTTTGTAAATTTCTTATGAATATATATAAATATATACAGGCATATTGCCTTTTACCAACAAAAAATAAATTGAATATGTTTATTATTTATTTCTAATAAATTTTTATTCAATTATAATAATTATTATTTCAAAATTAATTATTTTTATTTAATAAATATTTATCTTTAAAATTAACTATTATTAGCAATCACACACTACTATGCAATGGGTACACCGGAGAAGTGCGGAAGGTCAATTAGGAATTTTTTTGGTCTACTTTTTACACATGTTTGTGTAGTATACATAGGTCATTTAGAAAATGATGTTGTTTGTGCAACAAAGGTCTCAATGGAGAAGTATTAGCTTCAAATCAACTATGTATCTACTTATAGGGATTTGAACACAACTAAAACAAAACCTCTGAATGAAGAAGATAATAAGGCTCCATTACCAATAGACACATATTATGTTTGCAATAGGGAGAGAGGGAGAGGGAGGGAGATATGGGGATAGAAGGAGGGAGGTATAGAGGGGAGAGAGAGGGGGGGGGGTAAAGAGATAAAGATAAAGAGGAATCCAGAGATAGAGATGGAGATGGAAATGGAGATGGAGATGGAGGAGAGGGATGTGGAGAGGAGAGGGAGAGATAAAGAGAGTATAAAGGTATATATAGAGATGGAAGAGATAAATATATATAGAGGGGTAGAGAGATGATGAAAAATCTCCTACACATATCTGCTCTAATACCGAAAATGATGGCAACTTCAGCTTAAAGCCAAATAATCTAAAACATATACCAATCAAAAAATGAAACTACAGGAAGATGGATCAAACAATGTGACTGATCTTTAGAAATATGTGACAAGAGCAATCCATGACATTTGAAAAGAGAAGCATCAAAGCTATAATGGAAGGAATAGAGTATTTTTATATTCTTGCATTTCAAGCAACGATCCACAAAATGGAAAGATAGGGTTACTATGGAAAGCACACCAAAATGCTAAGCTACACCCTATCGAAAAACTTAACAAAACACATCCATTATTTAAGATGACAAGAATCCATGCTTACAAAGCATTAGTGAAAAGAAAACACCATCTTCAATACAATATTGAAAAATAGGGTTTTTTGTAATTTGTGCATACACCACAATTTGGTTCATCAATTCCTAAAGAATTAGCCTCCCCCTACTCACAACTTGATTCCACCTCTTTTTTTGTGTTGCTTCTGCAAACACCACTAACTAGAGTTCTCTTCTAGTAAAATGTTTCAAAACCTAATGTCGCCCTCTACTCTTTCACCATTCTCCCTCTTTTCCACTTGTAGCCTTCTTCCTTGGTTCTCAAGAACATGTTGCTCTCTCACAACCTCCAAAAAACCATCAATCCCCTCCATTGTTATCAACCACAACTCTCCCTCATTTCTTTCCCTTAGTTGTCAAAGCAACTCAAACTCCTCCAACTATTTCACACTGTTTTTCTCCTTCCTTCTTCAATGTGCATACCTGTCTAGAACTAATTTGGGGATGAGAAGTTGATTGGTTAAGAAGAGATTCCCAATTAACATGTACTATTGTTACTATTTTATTATTATTATAAATTATATTATATTATTATTTTTTATTTTATTTTATTTTTTAATTATTATTATTATATAACATTAATATTATTATTCTTTGGGTTAGTGTTAGGGTTAATGTTTAATTAGGGTTGGAGTTGTTAAATTAGGTTTAATGTTCACTTAGGGTTGGGTTTTTGGTAAGAATAACCATAATCCATAATTGTTACTCATGCACAATTCAAAGCTATTATAAACTTAACCATAACCCTAACCTATGATTATAATTATGTTTATTCTTATAATTATAATTAAAAATAGGGTTCGATTAGAGATAGGGCTTAATTAGGATTCAGGCTAGGGTTCAACATGGTTATTGTTTACTTAAGATTATAGTAAGGGTTTAAGTAGGGCTGGTGTTGTTATATAAAGCTTGGGATGATGGTTAGGGTTTGGGTTAGGATTAGAGTTAAAATTATTTTTTTAAGGCCCCACCTTGTATGCAACTAATACAACCCTAATTTACTATTGATTTCAACCACCTCCCAAGAGCACAACCTGTAAATAAATCTTCATAGACTAGAGAAGGACTATGCTATTTCACCAGAGATGAAGATATATTAAGATGAGATGAGATAAAATACATAATGTACAACCTTTTAAAGGCATGAAATATCAAATGAGTGGAAAACTACCCAATACGAGAAAAACTACCTAAATTAAACTTAATACTACACTAACACCCCCCTTAAGTGCAAACTTAGGGAGATTATTATGTAATATCAAGATGCAATATGAGTCCCATCTATACAACCATGTTAGGTACCCATTTACAACTACTATGCAAGAAAGAAATCTCTCGCAAATAGAGAAAAGGAGAAAAACCCTGTGGGAAAATAGCACCTCTCCAAAAGAGAGAAAATAAAATTAAGATGCATGGATGGAGGACTCAATAACACCCCCAAGGACTACATACATCAAGTATATATTACAATCAATATCCCCCCATAAGATGGAAAGAGAAAGACTATGTAGACCCCCCACAATGTGTAATTACCTACAAAAATGGTAAGTGCTTGAAGACAAAACATGATCCAATGTTGACAAAAAACTTGTCTCCCTTTTGGAAAAAACAAAACTAAGTACAAATGCAAAATAGCTTCCCATTCTAGATAGGAATTAGCAATTGAAATTCAAATGTAGGATGATAATGTCTCTAAAATATGCTCATGTGTCATGAAGACCTTGGAAGATGATGCCACAAATCAATCAAGAACATGCCCAATCACAATAGAAGTGGCAAACAAGGTACCACTAAAAACTGATTTTGAACATTCTCCAAAGACAGAGATGGAGTGACAACAGTTGTACCACAACTATCATCAAATAGGAAAATTAATCCCTAAAATGTGTCTTCCAAGTCTGAAATGTGAGATTCCACGAATAATGAACCAATGTCTGACAAATAGGAATCCCAGTTAGGAAGAAAATGATAATCCTATTGCTCAGGAATGATGGAAGTACTTAATGAAGGTGGATCAACTATCTAATAAAGAATCAAGAACCTATGAAGCAACTACAACCTCATTTGAAGTCTCAAAAACCTCCAAAGGATCACAATCATGGTTTATTTTCTCTAAAGAATAAAGAAGCACATTGGTATTGGAAAGAGGATCATCATCTCAGGAGCACAACCTACAAATAAATCAAGTCACAAATGACAAAAGCACGATGATATTTCACCAAAGATGAAAATATATTCAAATGCGATGAGATAAAATACATAATGTACATCCTTTTAAAGGCATGAAAAATCAAATGGGTGAAAAATTACCCGATACGGGAAAAACTACCCAAGTAATTAACCTAGGTTAAACCTAATACTACACTAACATTTACTATGTGTATCCCATTGATCACTAGTGATTCACATTAGATATGATGAATGAATTATGGGTTTTCATTATTGTATTACATTAATAAACCTTAAGGTAAACTCACACTCTCTAATATCAAAGTGTGAACATGTTTAAATAATAAAATGGAATTAGTTATTGGGTTATAAATTCCTAAATAAGTATAAAATTATTAATCATTGTGTCCTATAGTGTGTTTTATAAGTGAGGATTGCTATCTAGTTATCTAGTTTAAATGACCGTTCTTTAAATCTCTAGCTTCTCAAATTTGCATCTTATAAAATTATGACAATTTATTTAGCGATATGTAAATTGAAAAATGGACATCTAGTCTAGCTAGGGCTAATGCGTTATGGTGAAGATGATTATGATTTATGAGTCACATTTCAATAAACTAGTTGATTTAATATGAAGCTAGGAGGGATATTTTAGTTATATCTTGTAAGGCCGCCCAATCAATTCTCAAGAATGCATATAGGGATCTTTGATGTTTAGAAGATTGATGTTATATTGAAAATGAGGATGTTAATTTTAAATCGTGAGATAATGCTTATAATGTAAAATTATTCTTATACACCATAAATAATTAAGGAAGAGATAAGAAATTCCAATGATCATATTATCAATTTATCAATTGATAAATTAAGAATGTGGGAGTTTAGGGCCTTGAACTGAAAAGTTAAATGACAAATCAATTCCTCAAATTACACAATGTTAGACAGTTCAACAGCCAAATTTCTACCTTAGGGGTCATGGTTGATGTTGGATCAACTAGTTAAGACAATAGATCAAATTTTTATAATGATCTTAGAGGCATATTATTATAGGGGATTATATGAGCAGGTAGTGCTAGGTGATCAAAAGGAACACTCCCTACCAATGAGATCTGGTCAATCTAGATAGTTGAATAGTGCAAGGTCCATGTTGATTAGTGATCCCTTAATACATCCTAGGAATCTTGATGAGGGTGTTAGCTAGAGTTAGAGCCCTAATTTTTATGATTTGTTTCTTTGTGTACACTTATCCTAGTTCATTAGAGTGATTTGTATTATGACACATTGTACCATGAGGCATTTTTATGTATATATGAAATGATTAAGGTGTGACTATTATATTATTATGTGATGTATTATATTATAATGTTTATCAATTGATGTATATATATTTTTTTATGGATGATGAATATGACTATGGTTATGTTATGTGTATCATTATTTGATGTATATGATGGATATTATAATATACATTATTCATGATCTCGTGTATCATTCTTCTATGATGGACATGTGTATATGGATGGTTATATATCTTATGGATGTGATTTATGCAATTGATTCTATCATGATTATGATTTATTATTTATGTATACAATGGATATGATTGTTATATTTTAAATTTGGATGTAGATGGATAATTTATATATGGATGCATTTTATGATGTTACGATGGTTTAATACTTATGTGGTTATGGATTCCCTAAGAGGGTATATCATGTTTGTTATTTATGCTATGATTGTGATTATAATGTGATTTGATTATTAATCTAGATGGATGCAAGATATTATTTCTAGATCAACTTGGTTATTACTTTAGTCATGTCCATCATGGAGGATAGCTTAGGTATGCAGATTAGTAGAGTAAAATAAAGGTTTATGGGATGTGAAGTAGTTGTAGATCCATACATTTTTTTCTTAGGTATTATTCTTTCAGACTATTGTTATCTCTCTATAGGGACTATGAGGTATGCTTTGTAAGGGCTATTCAAAATTAGTAGCAATTTTTTATGTTGCACTAGCGATCTATTTCGTTCATAGGTAGATTTTGTGGATATGAATGAATTTAAAATGGCTTGTATCCTTTTTTGAATGGTTAGTTGTATTATTGATTTGTAAAACACTAACTACTACAATAGGGAGGCCTTTGTATATGATAATGATAATTTTCAAGGTAATGACCTCATTAGACATAGTTTGGGGTACATTCATAATCTCATTAGCTTAGATGAAGCTAATTTCTCAAAAAACAATGATATGGTTATGGAATTCTAATAATTGGCTTCAAAAGTGGCTAAGTAAAGATATGATCATTTGACATTGATTGTTAGGGTGGTCATATGTCTAGGAATAAGGGAATTGGAGGAAAAGTGTCAACCTAACAATTTGTATTAAATGATTCTCTATTGATAGAGGAATATTATACATCATGAAGAGATTGTTCCTACTTTATTCTTCATAGCCATAACTGTTTTAGAATTAAAAAAATCATATAATATAAATAATTTATACTCTATGGAGAGAGAACCTCATCTAGAATGTTCTACCATCTATTTTAAAATATCATGTTGAAATCATTAGGTGTCTCCATAGGGGTCTACTTAATGGTTTGCATTTATTTTAGTTGTAATGAGACATAAATTTTTTGGTTAAATGTGTTCAATGCTCCGAGTTCTTATTAGACTATTATTCTATCCTATTGATTATATTTTTAGATGATTAAATTCCATATAAACTATTATCTCTCATTATATGTTAGAAACTATGTGGATAATTTTCCATGTAATCCTATTCTTATATATCTAAGTTGTCAATTTAATGTTGGAATAGATACATTATTTGTAATCGTCATATTTAACAATAAATAGATAGAGACTGAGATATAGAATGTGAGAGAGGAGAGAGGGGGGGAGAGATGGAGTTATCCCTTCTAATCTTCTATTTTCATACACTTACCCTCACTAGATTTATTTTGTAGGTTTCTCACTTGTTCTAACATAGGAGTCAATAGTCATCCATTGATTGATGTGATCATCAAACACTACTAGTTTAGATTGATTAGTACTTTAATTATATTATTGATCAAGAATGGACTAGTATAGGGATTATTTGACTAAAATGAAGGATCATAGGATGCGAAGCAGTGATGTCACCATATATTGATTTCCTCTAGGATTAGTTATTTAAGGATATTGTTAGCTCTATATATATATGGTTTATGAGGTATCCTTTGCAAGGTTTATTGTAAATATTTTGTAGTTTGTTGTGTTGCATTGATGATCTAGCTAGTTGATAGGAATTTTTTGTGGATATGAATTATTACTTTGGAATGACCTATATCCTTGGTTACATTGTTAGTTGTATTGTTGATTTGAAAAACACTAACGATTACTAAAGGGAGGCATTTGTATATGATAATTATTTATTTTCAAGATATTGACCTCATTAGACATGGTTTGGTTTAGATTCTTTTTCTCATCTAGATTATATGGAGCTAGTGGCTTAACAAAATTATACTTTATTTGTGGAACTATACATGGATTAGTTTTATAAGTAGATAATGAAAGAGATGATCATTTATAATTAATTGGTATGTTTTCCATATGTAAAGGAATAAGGGTGCTAGAGGAAGGGGGCCAACCCACTAATTTGGATTACTTCAATCTTTGTTGCTAAAAAAACATCACACACCATGAGGAGGCTTTTACCTTGTTTATTCTTCATAATTACAACTATTTTATAATCAATAGCTTTCATATAACATAAATAAGCCAACACACTAGAGAGAATACCTCATCTAGAAAGTGCTACCATGTTTTTTGAAATCATTGTCTCCATAGGGGCCCATGTGATGGTGGTCATTTATTTTACTAGCAATGATGCATCACCTTTTTCTTTAGTAAATTGAATAAGAATTGTCACAACTAGTCCCAATCATCAATAAATATCTATGTAAGTGAATGGTATCAATCAAATGGCTTACCCTTACAAGAGGTGACAAGAAATCTAAGCATAATGCTTTCTTCATCAATGCCATGTAAATGTAGAGTAACATCTAGAATGGCACTCTAGATTGTAGGTAATGTTAGTGGCATTAATGTATCTCTTGTATTCCAAGTGGGATATGATCTAGATAGTTGTTATGTAGTCATGGTTGGTATTTGGGGAATTTGAAATTGTAGTTGTGATAAGATCCAATATCATCTTCTAGGAATGAATATAATGGACCACGCTAGGATCTTTTGGACTGGATCAAATTGTAGATCCTATTGTGACTCCTAGTGGCATAGAGTTTTTTAGGTTAATGATTGTAGAGTTATTACATAGAAACACCAAAATTGATAGCTTAAATTTCATTAGATGTTTAATTACAAATAATTTTCTATTATATTTAGAAACTTGATGATTGATAATTCCAACCATGGTCACGAAAAACTAGTAGCTAAATTAATTATTCATCAATGTTGTTTTGAGGGAAACAACTATCTAGCTATGATGATCAATGGTCATACATCTAACTTATTTATCAGACTTGTCAAAAAGTTCTTGAAGGGAATGTGTTTGTTATAAATGTATTTGACATGGTGAAAATAACTTTTAGGCGCATATGATATGATGGAGTATTTCATAAGCGGGCTTTCACTTTCACTGGTGGGAATGGCAGGAGAATTATGAGCATCGTTTATTGTTGGAATGAAAATCGCGTGACAGGGTACAGGACACTTTCTTTACTGTTGAAGATGATACTAAGCGAACAGTTACGTTTCAGAATCACAGTCTTGCTCCTTCTGACAGTTTCAGAATGTTATCATTCACGCAATGGATGCCGTTGGGAGTCAAGAAAAACTTTCATTATCATCTTCTGAAGAAATCGATGTGTGTACAGTGTGATCTGTCTATGTCGAAAAGATTTATACAGTGTGATTTGTGCCGAAAAGATTTGCACAGTATGATCTGTTTAGTTGTTGCGAATCATGGGACAAGTGTGAACTGAGGTAAAGAAGTGACAAGGTATAGATACATAATTGAAGAATAATAGGTAAATGATCTTGATAAAAGAATAGGACCCCATGTCATTTTATCAATATTGTATCCACATCTTATGTCTATCATAGAGTAGTATATTTATTTGGGAAAGAATATTTGACAATTATAATTATAGTATAAGTAAAATTGATCAGACCACCAAAACATCTAATACTACAAATTAGTGTGCATTAATCATCAGTGATTATGTCTATAGAACCGCAATGCCAACACTTCATTTCCGGAGTAATGTGGCGCATTCCAACAAGCCTTCATCATTATATTAGTCTGCTAGGGCACAAACTGGAACACTATCAACTATAAATTTTACTACATAAGGTTTAAAAAATTTGAACTCTTGGAAATAACACCTTTACTACTCAACTATCTTATCTTTTGAATCACAAGACAAAAGCTTGCTCTACAAAAGGATGCAGACCATAATATCTTGATGATGTCTTACAATATATAGTGTGAATGCCTTAACAAAACTTATGTAATTTATCTTCATGTGTGGTACACCAAACTGGAATGATACCAATGTAGACATATTGTATGTACATACCTTCCTCTACATCACACTTAGATTAGCATTCTTCCTCATTCTGCATTGCAGTCTTGTACCAACTCATATCAACTATACAACAATTATCTTTAGAGTATATACACACTTCAACATACACATTTGACATCAATGACAACACTTCAGCCACAAGTGTGTTATCTTCAAGGATTGGCGCTTATTTGTAAGTTTTGAAAATTCTCTCCTCCTTTGAAATTTTTGCAATCTTGGGTGTTTCAAGAATGGGAAGGATCTTCTCAAGCTTTTTATCCAAATAAGGGGGATGGGTTTTTCATTTTCATTTTGCCAACAAAGAAGCTAGAAATGCAGTCCATAGGGTTAAGTCATGGTTATGTGAAGGCAATGGCTTATATTCGACTCCATGGTCCCCTAATTTTTCACCTGCTCAAGCTAGTATTAACTTTATGCCTTTTTGGATCCATTTGCAGGGTTTACCTCTTGAATACAGAGAGAGTCATCTTATTGAAATTTTGGGTAATCAAGTGGGTATCTTTATTCAACATGATCTGAGTTTTTTCAAAAACCCTTCGTTGCCTGTGAGGTTATGTGTTTTGTTTGATCTAAATAAACATCTTCCTAATGCATTGATCATTACATCTCCTAATGGGGTGTGGGAACAAGTTATTTTATTTGAAGAACCATCGACTTTTTGTTCATCTTGCCATTGTAGTCTTCATCTGACAAGTTTGTGTCAAATCTATGAGGAAATGGGCGATTTAGAATTTACTTCTCCTCAAAAGGCGTTGATTCCCTCACCACCTGTTGAGATTGTTACCTCACCACCTATTGAGATTGTTACTCAACCTTTTGAATATGAGGTGGTACAAGGATGGGTTATGCAAAGCAATTCTTTTAGACCTCTTATTGTCTTCAGGGGATCTTCAAGTGGGCAGATATCTTTTGTTAATGGTCATGGTTTGTTAAATAGGTGTTCCATGAGTGATGTTGTTGTTAGCTTGGAGGATGCTTCATCAGTTAATTTAAGCCTCAAAGTTGACAAGTTGTCAATATCTAAGGTTGTTTCTGGTTCACATAAATATTTTTTGGTTACATTACCTATCAAATGGGAAAGCTTGTTGTCAATTAAGTCCTTTTATAATTCTATAAATCTCTTAGTTCCTTTGATAAAATGTGTAAACATTCAACAAATCAATAATTTTCCAACAATGTTAATAGTTGGTATTGATAATCAATCTACTTTTTCAAACTTTTTGGAAAATCATATTGAAAGAGATGGTGATTTTCTTTTATCTGATCAAAGGGCAGAGGCTACATTTCATGATGATAAGGATGGTAAATTACTTTTACATGAGAAATCCTTAGTGTCATCTTCTTCTCCCTTCCATTCACTCTTTTTCTTTTGATAAAGAACTTGATTCTTTTATAGATGAAGCTCTTTCATATGTTGGGGAGCAACTTATAGAAGAGATTGAAACAGAGGTGTTAAGTGAAAAACATTTAGATACTCCCTCTTTAGCACAATCACCATTTTCTCCTATTGCTAGTAAAAAATTCTCCTGCTAAAAGAGGTAGGAAATCCTTAGCTGTGAAGCTTCAAGAGGAAATAAATGCAAGAATACAATCTACTTTAGATGGGCACAAATTTGGGGATAGTGAAAAGAAAAAAACACCAAGGAGAGCATGTTGCTCTCCTAGGGTATTAAGAAGCTAATTTCTTGGAATGTTAGAGGCATGAATGCCTCTCACAAAAGCACCCAAATTAAGCATCAATTGGATTCATGTGGGTCAAATGTTGTGATTCTTCAAGAAACAAAAGTTTCAATACATGATGTGTTTGAAATTATTCTAGTAAAAAATGGTCTAAATGGTGTTCTTTCCAATCTCCTTCACAAGGGGCTTCTAGAGGCCTTATTACTTTGCGGAATGATAAAACAGTAAGTATTTCTCAAGTTACTTGTGAGAATAATTGATAGCTAATGAGGGTTTCTCATTATGATTTAGATTTTTGGTTACTAAATGTTTATGGGCCAACAAATTCAATTAGGAAAAAAAATCTTTGGGATAAGTTGACACAAATATTGGATCAATTGGGCCATGATAAGGTTATTATAACAGAGGATTTTAATGCCATAGCATTTGATTCAGAAGAAAAGAAAAAAAAGGGGTATTTGTCCATCTAAAAAGGATATGAAGGGCTTTAAATCTTTCATTCAAGGTAATGCTTTGGTGGACATAATTCCAATGAATGGAAAATTCACATGGACTAATAGGAGGAAGAATTTTCTGCAAATTGCGGAAAGATTAGATGGATTTCTTTCTTCTCCAAACTAGGGTACAACTGATTATGTTTTATCATCTAAAATTCTACCTTTTAATGCTTCTGATCATTTTGCAATTTCTTTGGATTTAAGTCTACAGAAAATTAAATCTAATCAGAAGTCTTCTTTCAAATTTGAAGCAATGTGGTTTCGCCATCCTCATTTTTTAAATTTGTTAAGGCAATGGTGGTTGATTGCTCCTTTCATAAAGGGTTGTAGGATGTTTCAGCTGAGTATGAAACTGGATCACATGAAACAACAGATTAAAGTTTGGAATTAGCAAGTTTTCAAAAATATTTTTGTTCAAAAAGATTTGGTTTATAAAGGCTTTCTGAGGTAAATGAAATAATTATTGCAAATGGTTTAGATAATGCATTATTTGAGGAGCAAAAAATGTTGCAATTGGAATGGAATGAATTGCTTTCTAGAGAGGAAATTTATTGGAGGCAGAAGTCAAGAGAGTTGTGGTTAAAGGATGGGGATAGAAATACAAAAAAAATTCACATCTCTATGCAAATAAAAAAGTCAAAAAATTCAATCTTCTCAATGCATGATAGTCTCTCAGGTGTACATGTTTAACAAAGGAAGAAGATATTTAGAAAGAGGGCATAAAATACTTTTCTTATTTGTTAACTTCTTCTAAGTCTGTTAATGCTCAAATGACCAGAGAAAGTGAGGATCTTCTTCAATTCATTCCTCAATCAATCCTCCCAAAAGATAATGATAGTTTTATGGCTCCTTTTTCATTAAAGGAAGTTAAAGAAAAAAAAAATTATATGCCTCCAGATAAGGCACTAGGCCCAGATGGTTTCACGGCAATCTTTTTCCAAAAATGTTGAGATTTTGTGGGTTTAGATATACCCTAAATATAATGGAGGAATCACGAAAATCTGGTGGCATGTTAAGAAAATTTAATGTGACACATATTGCTATTATTCCCAAGTCTTCACATCCACATTAATTTTCAGATTTTAGGCCCATTTCATTGTGCAACACTATTTTCAAAATTTTCACAGGCCATATATCTTCATTTACACCCACTTGTATCCATAATTATTTTCGATGAACAAGGTGGTTGTGTACTTGGTAGGGAGATAGTTGATGGTGCAATAGTTGCTCACGAAGTTCTTCATTCAGTGGCTTCTACAAATCTCGTGTCTAAGATAGTAAAATTAGATATGCAAAAAGCATATATGATAGGGTTGATTGGGTTTTCTTGAATCAGGTGCTTCTTAGATTTGGTTTCTCAGCTAAGTGGTGTAAATGGATCATGAATTTTTTTATCTTCTGTGAAATTCTAAGTTTTATTAAATGGTTCTCCAGTTGGATTTTTTGGATCCACTCAAGCTGTTCGTGAAGGTGATCCATTATCGCCTTCTATTTTCATCATTCTACTTTGAGTAGGTCAATTCACAAAGCACATATTCAGGGTTTAATTCAAGGAATTCCAATTCCTAACACAAATATCAAAGCAACTCATTCTTTTTTTGTTGATGATACTTTGCTCTTTGGCAAGGCAGTTACTTTTGAAGCTCAACATTTACATCAGTTCTTGACAAATATTGTTTAGTCTCAGGCCAAAAAATTAATGAGACTAAATCAAAAGTGTATGTGTCCAATACAAAATCTGTTATTGAAAAGAGGATAGTGAATATTCTAGGATTCCAACAAGCCTAACTTCCAAAAAAATATCTTGGCATTCCCTTTTTTGTTGGAAAGAACAAAGTCTCTCATTGGCATAAAATCATCCATAGCATAGAATCAAGAATCATGTCTTGGAAAGGTCATTGGTTGTCTTTACCTAGTAGAATATTGTTGGTTAAGATAGTTTTTTCCACAATTCCAAAATACTATTTGTCTATTCTAAGAGCTCCAAAATCTATTATTATTCAAATTCAGAAATTGATCAAGAAATTCTTGTGGTCTGGTAATGTGGACAGCAAGAAGAAAATTCCTTTAATATCATTGGAAACTATGTGTTTGGAGAATTTAAAGGGGGGTGCAGGTCTTCATAATATGGTAGAAAGAAATATGGCATTAGGGGCAGAAATGGATTGGCACATGTACGCTAAACCACAATTTAAATAGTGTAAGATAATGCAACTAAAATATTTGGATATTGAAAATCCTTCAAGAATATTTACAGTTTTAAACCCACCTTCAGGTTCTATGATGTGTAAATTTTTAGTTTCTTGTAGAAAAATTATAACTCCACTTAACATGGGAGGTCAATGATGGGAAACAAGCCCTTTTCTGGAAATATTCGTGGAATGGATCTCCAATATTGAATTCTTTACATGATTTTCAACTCACTGAAGGATTCTTGTTAGAGTTATGGGGTGATAAAGTTAGAGATTATATTCACCATGTTGATCCATTGTCTGGAAAAGCAATTTGGAAGGATTGTTCAGAGCTTGAAATCAGTGTTAAGCATAAGATGTTGTTGCAGTGTATTTTTCAAAAAAGGATTATGTATTGCACTGATGGTGAAGATAGACTTATATGGGTAAAGTCAAATCCTGGTTCTTACTTAGTTAAAGAAGGTTATAAAACAATTTCACAAACACAAACACAATTATTAAAAGAAAGAGAATATAAATTTTATTGGAATTCTATGATATTGCCTAAAGCTGGTTGTTTTTCATGGCTAGCTATCAGGGGCAAGATTTTAACTAGTGATAAGATCTCAAAGTTAGGGATTGCAGATCCTTTCAAATGTGTTATTTGTAATGAATAAATTGAAGATGTAAATCATCTTTTCTTGCCATTTTCAATAGCACAATCATGTTGGATGTCTATCCTAAACAAAACGAATTGGTATTTGCCTTTACAGGATACTCTTTGGAAATTATTCTCAAGTTGGCCAGTTCTTTTTACTAATTCCTTTTTTGCAAGTGTTTGGTCAGTAATTCTTGCTTCAGTAGTTTGGGCTTTATGGTGGGCAAGAAACAAAGTTATTTTTTGGAAAGAAAAATTTAACCTTGATTTGGTGTTGAATTCCTTAGAGAAATCAATCTCAAAAACTGTCAATGCATATGTAGGTAAAGTAAAACATGTGGGATCAAAATTTTCAGATTGGAATTCAAAACTAATGTTTTTTTTGCCTTTCCTTAAACTGTCATTTAAAGGAAGCATGCATAACCCATCCCAAAAAGTAAATAGAAAGGAAATAAGATGGAAACCTCCAATAAAGGGGTTGTTTAAGCTAAATTATGATGGAGCGTCAGGGGGTAATCCAGGTTTTTCAAGAGCAAGTATTGTCATTAGAGATTATAAGGGCTTGGTATTGTGTGCAAGATCATTCAAATTGCAAAATGGAACCAATAATGAAGTAAAGGCTCAAGCATTGCTTCATGGTTTAGAATTAGCTCTCACCTATAAGATTACAAAGATCCAAATTGAAGGCGACTCTTTGTTAATAATTAATGCATGTTGTGAGAGACTTTTGATTAACTAGAAGATTGGTTATATATTGAAGCAAGTATGAAAATTATTAAGTAAATTTGAATCTTATCATCTTCTTCATATTTACAGAGAGGGTAACAGTATTGCAGATTATTTGGCTAACTCGGGATGTGATCAGACAAGTGAGGAAGTGTGTCATGGCGTTCAGTCATTGCACACAAAATTACTTGAACTAGTGTCACGAGATGAAGGTAATTCTGGTTGATTTATGGATTAAGATTTCATAGGATTTTTCAATTTGTTGTTAAAATTGTCATATTATTAAAGGCATTTAAGGTTTGAAGTGGTAAAAGGATATGATTTACCAATTACAAAAGGTTTATTTTTTAAAATTATTTCAAATCAATGTTCATCTCATCCATCGAAGATTAGTTAAATCAATGCACATGGTAATAAAGTTTAAGGCACATGGCAGATCTAGTCTCTACTTTGTATGGCATATTTCAGGTACAGGGTAATCTTTGGGATACTCATTTATGTAAAGTGGAGGAGGTTTAAAAAAAAAAGAGTTTAAGTACAACATAGTACTTCCATATCACTTTAGATGAGCTAAGTTTGTGTGAAATGTTAAGTTGGTGATATTCATCAATAGTTATAAAGTAATGTTGGTGAGGAAAGGTCTAAGTTTGTGTGAAATGTTAAGTTGGTGATATCAATCAATAGTTGTGAAGTAATGATGGTGATGAAAGGTGTTGCCTTGATATCACAAGGCTTATGTGGTATTATATGCAGAAAAATATGAAGGAAAATTGATTAAAATCTATATCGACTTCGCTTAAGGCAATGTCACAGTTTAATAAGGAAATCTTGCATAGTGATTTCACTAATATTTTGATCCTATGTGTAGGTATAGGTATCTTCATTTTAGTTATTTCCAGTTAAAAATGGAGGATATAAGAGCTAGTGAGTGGAGTTGAAGTATCTCCAAATCTGGAGCTATGTCTATAAAATGTTAAACCAAATTCGGAACTCCGTCAATCCGTATTCATTGTGTATGGGATGTAATCATCAAATGGAATGCATTGCCCACTTGCAGCTCTAGAAAGAACTTTATTCTATCAGTATATTCCTATCAACATTGCTATTAATTATGATTATCTATCACCTAAACTATTTTTGTATGAGTTTAGACATTCATATGGTATGTCCCAGCAAGAAAGTTCTAGTAGTGGTGAACTTAGGTTTCCATTTAGATTCTATCAAGTGTGTAGAAGAAGACAAATGGAATTCTATCCAAGGAACTACAAAGTATTTATCCTAGTCAATGATTGGGAGATGCCTATCTCAGATAAAATTACTGATGCAGAGTTGAATTTGGTCTTCAAAGATCGTTGCAATACATTCAAAAGGAATATTTAAGAAGAGAACTTAATAGGGAGCAAAATTTTGGAGCTTGACGCCAAGCGCTTGATTTATCCTTCACAATTGTTGTCTATCTTTATCTCCAATTTGTTGGGCATGCTTCATGATGTCAATTTGGTAGAGTCAATCACAGATAAGGTGGTAAAAGAAGATTTCTTGCTTGATGGTATCCTCCAGAGAGCTTGCTAAAAATACAATCTATGGAAAGGGCACGGGTATGTCGAAGGATTATTTCCAAGATATTTTTTGTTGCATAGAACAATTTTTCCCTCATTGTTTGTTGCTATAAACAAGACTTTATCCCAAAAAAATTCATGTTCATGTTAAATGCTTTGAGACGTCATGTAGGGGAAATAGATACTGTGTTAGCAAATAAAATAAAAGTGAGGATGCAAGCTATTATGGTATTACTCACTCATGTGCACGAACCACCAGTTCGACATCATATTCCAGATGAATCAAGTGCTCTTAAACAACTAGGAATGGAAAGTGGACCTGAACAACTAGCAAGAGTGAATTCAGAGCTTAGTCTTCTCCAACCTTAAAAAGTCTGAAATTGGGATATTAATCCCAATGAACTTCCTTCCTCACAGCCAATTGCAGATGCCTACATGGAGGATCAAGATAAAAATGAAATCCAGTCAGAACCTATGGAAGAATAGAATATGTAAGTGAAATACTCTATTTATTTTTTTCCATACTAGCTACAAGATATATGGGTGTTGGTATTCGAAAAAAGATAAATTATACTATGTCTTCAATTTTCTATAGTCTAGGGAAGACACTATAGTAAGAATATAGTAATGGGGAATTTCACTAAATATTTATGTCATGTATCCAAGATGAAAAGGCAAGTTGTTTTTGTGATAGGAAAGACAAAGTGAAAGCAGATCCAAAGGTTACATATTTGTACTAACCATTGTAAAATTCATATTATTATTAATACAAATATATAGGCAGTATGCCTTTGGCTTAAAAAAAAACATCTATTGCTAACATGTCATTGATGTCAAATGAGATCGATGTCAAAGAAGAATTAATATCATTTAGATTTAATGAGAGAAATTATATTTTACAAGGGTAATGACTATAATTTAATTATATTTAACAAGGAAAAAATTAATATTATTGATAACCAAAGTAATACCAAAGACAACAATAGTATATTGTATGAAGAGAAGAAGCGATGATAATAATGAATCATGTAAAAGAAAATTCCTTAGAGACAAATTGAAATCCAATGATGATATAAGTTGTAGCAATTAGAATAAGAGAAGAAAATTAGAAGATTAAATAATTCAAGACTTAAAGAAAGGTAAAACATTAATACATAAGATGTAGTAGATGATTATTAAGAAAAATATTGAATGATAATGAGCAATGATTGAATGTTAATGAACAACAATCTAGCTTCTATTTATTTAGTGCTAGTGATGAATGAAGGAGTAATCACATTCGATGAAAAAATGGGAATAAGATTTTTTAGAAAGGCTACAATCATATAAGACAAAATGGGAATAAAACAAAAATGAATAAGATAAAAATAAAAGGCAACAATTCCATAAAAATGAATAAGGCTACACGGTTGAATCCTGATAGCAATATCATAAAAATGAATAAGATAAAAATAAAAGGCAACAATTCCATGCATACTTAAAGAGAAATGATTATATTTAAAAAGCTATGATTATACAAAGGTATTGATTAGTATAAAGACAACATCGGAAGCAATTCATAAAGGTAAGATAGCTATTCAACAAAGGCATCAATTAAGACTTATTAAAGGCATCGGTTATGCAAGTAGTGCTTACGTTATTAAGGTTGAAGGTTTTTTTTAAAAAGGTGATGACCATCTAAAGATTCATGTCTATTATAAGAAGATGCCTCTATTGAAAAAGTGGCAATAAGAATGTAATGAATATTTTTCTAAATTAAAGAGTGGATCTAGAAGAAATCAATAATATATTTTTAAGTATAAAGAAAAGGAAGAGAAATAAATATGAAGATATAAAATTACTTTGTAAGTTATTATGAAGATGTGTGTGGTGAAAATATATATATCATATTCATCATGTAAATGAAGAGCAAAGTTTAAGAAGATATTTTACAGATTATATGAGGAGATTGTAAGGAGTTAAGGAAAAAAAATTAGTGAAAGACATGACTATTCAAATGGTTGTATCCATTTCAAAGAGTTGCATGCATTCATAGAATCATTAAAGATATAAAGGTAGATCATTCAAGTGGAGAAGTTGTGTGTGTGGAAAAAAAATAATACATCAAAAACACCAGCATGTGAAGAGAAAATTATAAAGAGTTAATTTGCGGATTGGATGAAGTGATTGTAAGAAATCTTATGGGAGATTTGCAATCAAATTTAGGAAGTATTTAAGGCAGATTTATGAAGAAGTATTTATGCAGATTTGTGAAGAGGGTTTCATGCAAAGATAAAGAAGATTTTTGAGCAGAATTACAAAGCATATTGGAGAGAGTTTTATGAGAGGTATATGAGTGGAGAGAATATGCAAGCACATGTAATTATACAAGTACATTAAGTTATGAACAAGAGGCGAATCATGGAGTGAAATAATGAATATTGTAATGTCCATCATCCATTGAATTAGAGGGTGGAACTTTGATTTAGAATTTGGTGCTTCCTAAAGGAGATATTGGTGTCTTCTAGTAGGTTGGTGCCTACAAATTTAGTTGTGGGAGTTGGTGCTTCTAGTGAGTTGGTGCTCACAAATTGACTGAGGGGTTGGTCCCTCTAGTGGGTTGGTGCTCACAAATTGAATCAAGGGTGGTGTCTCTAGTGGTTTTGTGCTCATAAATTGAATGAGGGGTTGGTGCCTCTAGTAGGTTGGTGCCTACAAAGTTTGTAAAAATAAGATTAATAAAATAAATATCTTTTTTGTGGTTTTTTCCTATAAGGGTTTCCACATAAATATCATGTGTTATTGTGTTGTCCTCATGTGCATGATTATTTATGTTGAGTAAATGATGTTATTATGATTGATAAAGTTTTAATTAGTAAAATTTGTTATACTGATTCACTCCCCCTCTCAGTATAACCATGTGCTCATCAATCCCTAGGTTCTAGTATGTAGTTAACACGGTTTTTTTAAGATCGATTTAATTCAATGTAGTCTCTATGAAATTTACAATACCATGAAATTTCTACAACTCATATCATACACCATTATATCAATTTATAAATATCAAACACATTTAAAAAAAACACAAAAAATTGAATATTTATCAATTGTAGCATCTAGTCCTTGATATATGCATGAAAGGAAAAGAATTGGTGAAGGTTGTGGGACTAAATATTTACAAAGGGCATGATTTTTTTTTATCAAAATACATTATATATTCTGCCTACCATGTACATAAGGAATAAAATAAGGTATGCAACTTCAAACTGAAATATCATGAACTACCTACTTGATAGGATTGAAAACAACTCCTACACTAAATTCATTGGAATTTTTATGTGGTTCAATATAATTTAAATCATATATTAGTTAGTATGAATACAAACCTTATGTTGGGCTTGGAGTAAAAAAGTTACTATGAAAACATGAAAGATGAACTACATGAACTAAACCTTGTCATTAATGTGCCTTTCTTAAGGAAGAGGGATAGGAATAGGTGTCTTCATTTTTTAAACCAAAAGATTTATAATATAATAAATTTCAATTTTTAACCATATACACTCCAAAATATTGATATTATGTGTACACTAATTGGATGTTACCATATATTGCAAATTTATTAAACATTTATTATATAAATTCAATTATAGGAGAAGCAATAAAATTATTCTATAAATCCAAAACTTCTCTTGCCTCCTCTCCTTGTTATCTACATCTATCCTCATATTAGTACTCTTTTCTACTACTCACATATTTCTATAATATAAATAGAAAATATGAGACGTAACGATTAAACAACATCAAATTTAGACATAATATTTTCTTGGGTTGTAATATTCTATGGAATCGCTCATATGTCCTTTTGAATAAATGACCTTGCATTAATGGTCATTCTAGTTACCATCGGACTATTAAAATCTATAATTAGAAAGATATGGGTGATAACACATACAAAAAGTGTGAATATTTGATATGTGCGCCATTAAGTATGTGAAATGCATATGACAGGTTACCTTTTACAATTTATTGACATATGTAAGATTGTTTCAATCTCAAGGCTTAAATTATTAGTATACAAAACATATTGCAATGTTTGTGTGTTTATACATTATAACAATGATAACGGTGTATGCAGTGGTAATTAACTTCATAAAAAACAATAATTTTCTTATGACAATTTTATTGCAATAATAATTATCTAGGTTGAAGGTTGATACTTGGCCAACATTTTCATGTTATTATAATTCCCCCACTCAAGGAACTTTGCATCATCTATGTATATTTGTATCATTGGGTGATGTGCATATAAAATAATGAACTTGGTATTTAAATTTATATTAAAAAAATTGCTAAGGTTATATAAGATTGAATAGCCCATTATATTTGTGAGGTAGATTCTTAATATGTATGTCATTGGCATGGTTGTGTAGGATCAAGGTTTCTTAAAGGATTTTGCATTGTTTGTTATGGTTTTTTATCAATTGTAGATCTATGTAAATTTGTGATGACCTTTTACTCATG
The DNA here is from genome assembly GCA_007115665.2 of Sequoiadendron giganteum. Classification (NCBI taxonomy): domain Eukaryota; kingdom Viridiplantae; phylum Streptophyta; class Pinopsida; order Cupressales; family Cupressaceae; genus Sequoiadendron; species Sequoiadendron giganteum. The sequence continues at coordinate 77,372,144 of CM021105.1, forward strand.
ATAAATTATAATGTTTATGCTTATTCACACTATGGCAGCAATAATGAAACATAATAATATTGCAAATTTATGACTTGAAATATTGTTATACTTGTATAAATAAGTTGAGTTGCATAAGACCTAGAAAATTATTATATATAGTGGATTTGGATGATAAAATTAAGTCACTTTGATTAACACAAAGGATTGGGCACAATGGCGAACAGGTGATGTTGTAACAAGACAAGAGAATCAATAGGTAGTATTATATAATTAAAATATTATAAAGTGTTGGTATGAAGTAAAGAAGGTACATGCTATATTATAAACATGTTACTATACCTATTTTTAGTAGGGAAAAACATTTAATACTACAAGTTAGGTAAATTAAATGGATTTTTTATTTTTAAATCTCATTCTTGTTGAAATTTCATGTGTAATTGAACTAATATAGAATCCAAAAGCTTTTTTATAATAAATTATTATATAATCAAGAATTTGGGTGCAACACTAAATAATGATCTCATCATACCAATATAGTAGTTGAATATTTTTTATATTTTATGTAAAAGAATATTATTAGACACTTTATACCCACTAAAATGGTTGTTTAGATCTTGGTGAGTGTACCATGTATCAACATAATTATATAAAATACTTGGGCATAAAAAATATGTATAAGGGGCAGTTATTTCTCTAATGAACTATCCAAGAAACAAGCCTAGAAAAGATAGCTCATATTTTTCTTAGAGAATTTATTTATAAAATTTAATTATACAATATGTTCAATATTTCAAAATGTCTGTCACTATTAAGTTTACAAACAATATTTGATTAATAATAAATACAAAACATTATGTATATTTTTTAAATAATTACATACACAAGAAAAACACATAGAACCTAGGGTGGTTGTATGCACATTGAACACAAGCAAAGGCCTTACAATACTTAGATGTTTTCTCAAAAGCTTCTTGTAAATACATTTCAAGTGTATCCTATAATAGTTTCATTTCATGAGATGGCATATATCTTTAAGGTCTTTTATCAAATAATTCATATGAATTTCTTATGCATTCACATTTTACATACATGTTTACCAAGGTAGTTGGAACTATGTCTTCTGACAAAATTTATATGTCATTGATGATTTGATTGATGTCCATACCATATTTCAAAGCTTCCATTTTTGCACAAGAACTTAATATTTTTGGTACAAGAAAGAAGGAACCCTTGAAGGCAATCTATCAAGAAAATCCCTTTAAAATAAATTTACAAGTAAATGGAACCCTTGAAGATAATCTATTGAGAAGACCCTGAAAGTCCACTACCCACTACTACTAGTGAAAGAGAAAATATTTTTGTTTTTGTGACCTATGTGTTGGTTGTAACAATTGATGATGACATGTTGACACAAAAAATTAAATAAGCATGGTAAAAAGGAAATAATAAATCTAGACAAACTTTTGCCTTTTTGCATCCAAATGATTATATGCCTAGAGACTATATTCTCTTGATAAGAAAGTTGCACCACTAGTTGTTGAGTCTCTTTTATGCTTAGATTTATCAGGGTGTGCTTTGATAGACATGAGAAGAAAGATCCATGACCATTCTACTACAAACAAAATCCAATACAAACAAAAATATTAACACGTTGACTTGTGAAATAAGTGAGTGAAAGAGGGAAATTCAAATAAATTTAAATTTTATTTTTCCACAATTTTTAAAGCACACTAGTAACTTTGTGGTGTCAAAAGTGGAGTCCATTACAATAAGAGATTTGTCCATAATCCCTATCATTAACTAAATAGTGTGTACACTTACCTTCTATGAAATGGGTATGGGTTTTATCATAAGGTCATTGATGCATGGCACTAGTTATTCTCCCTTCAAAACAATAATAAGATATCATGTCCCATCCCCCATATCATGGCATGATGATGAAAAACTAGATGGATGAATAGACGTTTTGGATCATGTTGTTTTTTACAGTACGCTTGCATGGCCCCATATGCTAGGAGTTCTAAAAATACTTAGATTTTTTAAAAATGGACCCATATGCTGGGACTTCTAAAAAACATCACGAGCTTCAAAAAATGATGGATGATAGTTACAAAAATTATATTGTTTTCATTAGCACATTTGATGTTTCTAAGACAAATTCTTTTGGCGAGGAAAGGGACAACTCACGTACCACATTGTAGACATTTGGAAGAATATGACAATATGCAGTTATGTAACTCTTCATGTTATTTGCATAAGTGTATGCTTATATTTATGGTTTTCCAATTTTTACATTTTATGTTGACCCAAGAAATATGAAAATTCAGCCTAAATTAATGAAATCATTTCATTGGGGTTTTATTTTTTATGGTACAATTTGAATGATTTGTCTTGCTTTCTAGTTTATAATATCATGGTTTTTGTATAAAAATATATGGTGAAACTACTTTAATTTATTAATAATCATAGTTTTCCCAACTTCATGTTGTTTATGCAAGAAGAAATCTTGAGAAGAAAGTTTCCTACCATGATGTATAATTTAAATCCCTAAACAAGTTGACCAATTATTTATAGTTTTTGTAGAGACATATTTCGGTGTGTTTTATGGATGGGCAATCCAATGTTTAGAAAGTATATATATTTGATAGAAATATTTTCTAGTTTTCCATTTTATTTTAGAAATTTGGAGAGGGTAAATAGAGGGGTTGTGAAAAAAAGGGGTTTTTCTTTCAATAGGTTTTCCACGACTATTTGAAACCCTAATTTGGTCATTACTATATTTGTTGACATTCTATTTTTAATTGTCTCTCCACAACTTTTCCAAAAACCTAATGCACATACAATTTTGAATTATTTTTTAAAATTCAATAATATTTGATATTGTAATATTTTAATAATAATTTTACTTTTATGAAAAATGATTCTCTACTACTATAAAATAGTTATAATTAGACATGCATTATCTAAAACCCTACAAACCTATAGAAAATGTAAATTATATTCAAATATAACTATGCAACCCTTCATGCTATTTGCCTATGTGTTTTTTTCAGAGTTTTCTAAATTTTCCATTTTTATATGGAGCCCATATTTTTGTAGGAAATATAAAAAAATTAGCACAAATTAATGAAACCAATACATTGCCCAGTTTTATTTTTGTGGTATTGTAGTAATAGAAAAACTATCCCTTTTTCGTACTTGATTTGGGAATAATTAGTATTGAATTAACCTAATAATGCCTAGGTTTAGTGTTGTAATGTGTTGTACACATTAACATTAATCTAGGGCCCTTTTTAATTAAATGTAATTAAATTGTACCTTATTTAAGGTGTTGTAAAGTGTTGTAACACACTTTCATACTTATCTAGGGTTTTATTAATTAATTGTGGGTAATTGGGTTTAATTAGCCCCTTTAATTCAAAATTAAGCCTTATTAATGACACATTTTGAAGGATCTATCCCGACACCTAGTATTCAAATTGCACACATTTAATGTGGAAAATTCAAGGTCCTAGGAAATGGTTCTAGAACCCATTCACCTTTAGTGGTGAATGGGTCCTCTCCACATAGGACACCCCTTTCTTTGCATATTTGACATGGCTTTTTGATGTTCTTTCACCCTCTCAGAGAAAGGTCCTAGAAACTTGTGTTAGGACCCATTCACTTTTAGTGGTGAATGGGTCCTCCTCAAGTAGGAACCCCCTTTTTGAATTTAATTTTGGTCGGATCCTTATGATTTTCTATTCTAGATTTGGTGTCGACTTGAATTATTTGAATTTTGGGGTTAATCTCCAAATTTAGTATAAATAAGGGGTTAATTCACATTGTTTCTCCTAGAAAGTTCAATTTATCATAAGAGTACATTCACAAGAGCATTATAGAGCACTTCAAAAGAATTTTCGAAGGCATTCTAGGGAAAATTAAAAAAAAATTATTACAACAATTCAAGATCATTTCATCATGTCTAAGGCATAGTGCATTCAAGCATGTTGTTGAACTAAGATAGTGGATGTAGCATTGAAGATCTACTTGCAAGCATTGTTTCACATCTTATTTGGGATCAAGATCTACATTCTTCATGGCCACCACATGTTCGTTTGCATTTTATACTCCAAGACAACTTCCAAGGTATCATCATTTTATTATTTCATGTTCATGCTTCAATTTCATTATTTCATCATTTGGTTTAATTACCTCAAATGGGTCTAAATTAGGAAAACCCATATTCACTAACAATCAACAAGTTTTTCTCCCCTTCAATGTGTGTTTGCATATTTACAGGTTGAAGATCAAGTGGAGAACAAGTTTGAAACTAAATTTCCAAAGTTGGAAAGTTGGAAAGTTGGCATTCATAGTGCAAGAACATGGAATTGAAGCTACATAATTTGTTATAGGATTTCGGGGGCTGACAGCTAAGGATCTGAGAGTGCAGACATCAAGGAAAAGAACCCAAATCTCAGTTTCAGAAACCCTAACAGGGACCCATTTTCCACTAAAGGTGAATAAGTTTGTTGTGGCCTAAAAATAACAAGTTTTCTATAAGGTACACATCATTTTGGGCTCTCAAACTTCCCTTTTCATTTCTATAATAGTTAGGATTAGTTTTCTATTGTTATTTTGGCATTTTGGCCCTCATAATTGAATGTTTTATGGTGAAAAGTGGTGGTTCATCGTCCTGATCAATTCATTTTGATGCAAACCCTATTTTCCCCATTAAATAGGAATAATTTGAATGATTCAACTTCCTTTCTAGTTTATAATATCATGATCTTTGCTTACGTCTATTGTGAAACTACTTTAATTCATCGCTATTCATAGTTTTCCCAACTCAACAAATAATGATATTCAAGTGATGGATGCATAAAGATGTGAAACAATTCTAATGATTTTTTGGTTTGTTACTTTTTTAGGATTTTAAAATAAAATGGAACAAATGAAGTGCAGATTAATTTATATATATAAATTGTTTTAAACCTATAATTTCTTATATAAAAAGTTCATATGAAATGAATATGTAGATATGCATACTTATGAATGTCTTATAAGAAATATGAAGTTTGAAACAAGTTTAAGCTTCACCTTATGCATATGCTAACTTTTATAATACACAATTGACCCTACACACACTACCTTCTATAACAAATTGCAGGCTTTAAAAAATATTATGTTTTTTAATGTGCACTTCATAATGTACCTAGAATCACTATGGTTTTTAACTATGTATATAAAAGGTAAAGGGTGGAGTGAGCAGGGAGGAGTTGCAGGTGGGGGATATAGTAAGTAAATGATGGTTGTGTGATGGGTGAGCAATAGTGGGAAAAAAATCCATTTATTTATTTGTTTTTGTTTCTCATAGGTTTTTTTTTTTTCAAAAGGCTATTAGCCCATATATATTAATATATAAAATCATATACAATGTCTAAGTTTCATGGCTCTTGCAACCTGAATATGACAGTAAGAACATTTACAAAAAGGATCATTGATCAAAATCCCCAAAGCCCAAGACCACCATACCACAAAATGACCATGGTTGAGCATAATTACAGCATATAGATAAATATGAGGAGCCCCAATAACTACAAAGTTATATGAACATAGCATAAACCAAAGCACTACTACTGCTAGACCCCTTTAGCCATAATTACATAGATAATGTATGTAATAGAACTAGACCAACTACTCCTCCATTGGGATAGAGGGCACGAAAGGCTCCACAGGAACATCATTCTTGTCCTGAAATTCCTGGAGGTGGGCATCTTGTGGAATTACAGGAGGAACCACATTGAGATTGATTGACACAGCATTGTGAGATGGTCGGCTTGGAAAATCATCTGAAATTTTAACCACTAGAGGAACATGCACATGTGTAAGCAAAGTTAACACTGCACATACCCAGGTACGAATTCTTTCCACGAGCTCAATGTCCATCACCCCTGCATGCCTGTTCAAAGTTGCTAACATGTCATCCGACTTCTTTTCAAGTATCCTTTTAATGGCGTTGTAAACAGACACAAAATTGCTTCTGTGTAATAAGAAATGGCGTGGAAAAAGTCCACCCACATAGCCTTGGCCACGCCAAAAATCGTCACCCTGTAACATTGCAGAATGTCGAGCAGGTTGGAGACGAAAATGGAGAGAATCTGTGAAGGAAAGATTAGTCTCTGTGTTCCAGCTGCAAAATCTCCTTTCCTATAACATTTTGATGCTCTTGAATAATTAATGACAGTGACCCTTGAAGATGAGCATGAGCTCATCATCCTCTATCGCTTTAGAAAATAGCATCTCCCATTCATTGACAAGAATGAAAGCACGAGTTTCTAGGAAAGTACTCCATTTCCATACTGTAGCGCTTACCTGAGCTTGCAAACACACGAAGTTCAACACCTTCGCAACTGTTGTCTATTTGCATACAGACAAGTGAAGAGAAAAAAATAAAACAGAAGAATAGCAAGATGGAGAGAATGATAGAAAGGGTGATACCTATAGACAGGCCAATTGGCAAATAGGTACAACAAGCATATAATGAAAAGCATTAGGATATGCAAGAGGTCATTTCAAAGCCTACAAGAGGAGATTTGGCACGAAAAACAGATAGATCGTAATCCGTCATGATGAAGGCCGATGATACTTGTTTGATAGTTGAAAATAAATTTGGTTCTAAGTAATTGGCCACTTCCCAATTAGTAGAGTATTCTATATTTGAAATAAAAGTTGTAGGTTGAACTACACATTGTCTTGTTTAACCTGTACAAGTTTACTTCATTTTTCACCCCATCAAGATATGCAAGAGGTCATTTCAAAGCCTACAAGAGGAGATTTGGGACGAAAAATAGATAGATCATAGTCTGTCATGATGAAGGCCGATGATACTTGTTGGATATTTGAAAACAAATTTGGTTCAAGTAATTGGCCACTTCCCAATTAGTGGAGTATTCTATATTTGAAATAAAAGTTGTAGGTTGAATTACACATTGTCTTTTTCAACCTGCATAAGTTTACTTCATTGTTCACAAGATGTGATTTAAACTACAAATTTAAGTTTTGTGTTTGAAAGGACCATGTATTTGAATTTAGAAATTATGAACCAAATGTATGTTGTTCTGAGACATATTTGTGATATTCTAAATATGTATATTTAAACACATGTGAAGTTTATTTTTGAGGTTTTTATATATTGTTCTCTATACTTAATTTTGGTATTTGACCATAAACTTATAGCATGGAAAGGTAAGCTATCTTGGAGAGTTGTGTGGATACTATTAGATATGATTTTATATCTTTTGATTTGATTACAACAAAAAAATAGCATGTTGAAATACATTATATATTTTTTACCATGAAATTATCTTTACTAACACTTTAAAGATATCTTGGAAGTCACCTATCAAGAGAAATTTCAATTTGATAAATCCAAATGAATGTCTACTTCTTCACAATTCCAACAAAATGGAAAATTGACAAATATTATTAATGATATATATTACTAGTGTTTTTTTGAAAAGATAAGTAGCATTTACAGGGTCTTGTACCCTTCACACAGAGGTCAAAGGAAAACATAGTTCAAACAGAACTTGAACTATAGGAACAAACAAAAACAGCTAACCGACAACTGTAGAAACACAAAGAAATTAAACAACCCGAAAAACAGAGGGGTCAAGGCTGGCTCCACAAACCCGAGGCCGAAAAGCAACAACAGATTTGGGGAGTCCCTTCTTCTTCCATAGAACAACCGATTAGGGAGGCTCAGAATCAGGAATCAATGAGAAAGGTGAGAGGAGCGGATCCACCCCAGCCACCACAAGAGAGGAGCCACCAGGCAATGAGGGAGTCGGCAGCGAAGTAGCAGAGATTGAATCAACCAAAGGAACAATAGAGAAGTTCAACAAAGGGCAAACAGGTTCAGACAAAACAACAATAGCAGAAGGTTTTGACTGCACAAAGACAGTAGAGGGCTAAGGTTCCTTGGCAAAAGTCGGAGGCTCAGAAGGATCAACCTCCTTAGAGGAAACATTTGAAGGGGGAGAACCAACAGTAAGATGATCTGTGAGATCATTCTTACACAAAGTAGCAGCATTCTTGCAGCGAGTAAGAGGGCAACCGAAAGCCAAGTGATCAACAAAGAAACACCTTTTGCAACGAAAAGGGAGCCCCTCATAGTCCAGGAGCTTCTTCCAAGGAAGTTCTGCCACCATCAATGCCACATCACCATGGAGAGGTTTGGAGATATCCAAATCAACCAAAATTCAAGCCACCGTAGTTTGCCCAAGATCCCAAGATGTAGAATCCACCTTCAAAAAGCTGCCAATGGAGTTGTCAATAGCTTCAAAGCAATAATCCTCCCAAAATTGGATAGGGAGGTTTAGAAAATGAACCCAAACAGGTCTGATATTCAGAGGCTCTGTAAGAGGATTGAAAGAGCGAGACCACAGCCAGATGAACAGTGAATAAACATCCCACATCCACACACGGTCCAACACTCTATCACGATCCACAAGGGTAGAGAAGGTTGCAAAGAAAAAACCTCTAGCACTAGGATAGAGGTCAATTTGACCAAAAACCAAAGGTTTCCAAGAACCGGTCACCCATCATGGAGATCAGGCAAGGAGGGCCACAAACCATTAAACCTACAGACCACCCCTTGACACACATAGAAGGCTTCATTCTTAGCTACCTCAGGCCCACAGACCACTACAGGGGAGTCTCAGGCACAAGGCAAAGGACGAACCCTAGAAGGAGCCGAAGCAGGCACAGATGGATAGTTCTTTGAAAATTAAACTATCATTGTATAGTTGAATATGTTTTTTATTGTCTATACAATTTGGCATGTCTAAGACACCAAAAATCTATTTGAATATTGGTGAATTTGAAAAAAGAAAATTTTGTATCAGAAAATGTGTTTACTTTTCAATTTAAACTATCAATAACACTTGTATTCCTTGTATGTTGTTCATATAGAAGAGGTATTTAACATGAAAAATTAATGGTTGAGGATGATTTGGAAGGAGGCTTGATGAGACATTGAGTAGCTCTAGTAAATATAGTGGATTATAGCTCTCATACCTTGAATTACAAGTTTTATTGATAGTTAAATTTCCAAATTAATTTTCATATTAAATTTTAATAAATATTTATAAATGAGATTCTGACAGTAGAGAATGCAATTAATTTGAAATTTAACACTTTTGAAAAATAGGGTGGAATCTTGGCCAAAATGGTAATATAAACTAGTTATCAATTTATATTGATTGTCAATTTTTTTTCTCATTCAAATATGCAACTTTTATTAATGTGTTATAGACTTTGAATTATGGTCATTAGCTGAAAATATTTGTATATGACATTATTGTATAGCTTTTACATTTTTTGCAAACAAGAAATGCTAAATAATGTTGTTGTTTCAAAATTGAATGTAGTTATGTAGAGTTGTGAAGAATCTTGGTATAGTTGCCCAAGTTTAAAATTATTATGAATAAGGAACATGAATATTATTGCGATTATCTAGTATATAACATAGCATACAAAATACCAAGGCTAAGACATCAAAACATACAAGTGACCAGCAAACAAGATTGGGGGATCTTACCAAACTACCCAATCTTGCAAACTTCACATGTCATCCAAGCCATATTAACATATATATTGTAGTCAAGAATGGCGTCGACGAGTGAGAGAGGGTGTGGGTGCCTCAGTTTGAATTCTCAAGATGAGGATGGTGATGATGGCAGTTGGGACGACCCTGACGGGGATGAGGATGGTGTGGAGAGGTCTGTTTGGCTCTGCTAGGATTTCTCCCAAGTTGTTGCTTGTTCTCCTTGCTACCGCTATGGGCGTCACTTCCTCTACCGGTCCTTTCTCTTGTGTGCTCAGAGTTTCTTCTGGTCGTGGATTCCCCTGTGGCACGTTTATGTTGGACAGGTTTTTTTCTTTGAGGTGTGGTGGTTTGTGTCTCTATGTTTGGTGATGGAGGTTGTGCTCAGAGCTCTTGTTGATGGATTGTTTGATGAGTTTGGTGGCCTTATTTCAGACCCTGAATGACATGTAGGGTCAAATGTGGTTTTGTATTGTTGTGCCCTCTCTCCTCTTTCTTTGTCTGTAGATTTTCCCGGTTCTCTCTAGCCTTTTGGGGGGTTTTTTGCTTATGTATGGGGGATTTCATTATATGGGGATGAGGTTGTTGGGTTGCCTCTAGTGGAGTTGTTTGTGGACAGCTTCTAGCATGTTTTAGACCTTGACTGGCATGTAGGGTTGGAGGTTGTTCTCCATTGTCTTGTTGGCTCTCTATACTCTCTGCTTGGAGGTAGTCATTTCTTTGTCCTCCTTCTTTTGTGTCCCTCTGATGTGATGGTTTTGGTTGTGGGGCTTAGATTTCTTATTGAGGGGTTGGTTGAGGAGATTGGTGGCCTTATCTTAGACCTTGTCTGGTTTGTTGGGTTGGAAGTGGTTTTTTCTTGTTGCGCCTTCTCTCCTCTTTATTTATTAGCTAGATTTCTAGGATCTTTTGCCTCTGTGAGGGTGCTTTCATTATTTAGGGTTGTATTTGTTGGTCTACCTTTGGAGGAGTTATTGGTGGAAAGTTCTTGGCATGTTTATGACCCTAACTAGCATGTAGGGTTGGAGATTGTTATTCACTGTCTTTCCAGCTCTCTGCCCTCTTTGTTTGGAGGTTTTCCTTGCCTTTCTCTTCCTTCTTTTGGACCCTTGGTCTCTTCTTTGGAGTTGGTTTCTACCTCTGTGTGAGTGCTTTCTTTGCTTAGGGTTGAGGTTGTTGGTCTACCTCTAGTGGAGTTCTTTGTAGTTAGTTTTTGGCATGTTTCAGACCCTAACTAACATGTAGGGTTCGAGGTTGTTATTCAATGTCTTGTCAGCTCTATACTCTCTATACTTTGAGGCCCCCCTGCCTTATCCTTCTTTGTTTGAGCTTCGTTGGTTTTTTTCTATTTTCGTTTCTTGGGTGGCTAATGTGGCTGCTAGTCTTGGTGGTTTCCAAGGTTCTCTTGGGTGGCCAGTTTTGCTTATTGTTTTCTTTGATCCTCCCTGCTTAGGTCCTTTTGTTCATTTTTCAGGATGGGAATGTGTTGGCTTCAAGTGTTGATTTTCCTCTTTTGTGGTTGTGGCTTAGTGGGGTTGTTTTATCTTGGGATGCTTTGGTCCCCTTGTTGGTGATCCCGGTTGGGATTGTGCTGCTCGTGGAGGAGTGCTCTATTTTTTCCTCTCTGCTCCAGTCTTCTTCTTTGCCAAAGGAGGTTTTGATGCTCTCTACTATGGGTGTAGTTGCTTCCCATCAATTTTTTCAGCTATGGCTTTCTTTGGAGGTGGAGATTGCTTCTTTGGAGGTGAAGCCCTCTTCTATTGAGGTGAAGAGGTGGGTTATGGATCATGTGGGAAGGTCTATTTTCTATGGTTTTAGGCTTCACTTCTTCCTCTCCTATAGAGGGGAGCCCCTTTCTATTGAGGTGGAGGTTGGGTTGGTGTTGTTGGTTGACTAGTGCGGTGACTGTGTTGAGAAGCATCAATGTTTCTTTATGATTCCCAACTCTCCTATAGAGGTGGGGAGTTTGATTTTGTTGGATGGTGATGTCAAGTGTTATGTTGATGTCTGGTTGGTTCTGAATGATGGTTACTTTGATGTCTCTAATTTTTCACTGTTGGTTGGTGCTGGTAAGTGGTGTGTTGCAGTCTAGCTGATTCAAGTCGATGGTTGCCTAGTCATTTCAGGTTGTTCTTGGATTCAAGATCCTTGGTAATTATTGGTTACTTTGGGTTCAAGGTTCCCATTAAAACCTCTCTTTTGTTGCAGATTTAAGCTTCCATGCTAATCATTCTTAATCTTCTTATGGGTTGTTGTTGGTTGTCTATGTTTTACTCTATTGTAGCTTGGTCTCATTTTGTAGGTTTCAGGTTCCCGTCAAAACTTGTTTTTTAATGGTTTCAGGTCCATTCCAAACCTATTGCTAATGGTTTTAGGTCCATTCAAAAACTGTTTTTCCCCTTTAATCAAAACATGCAAGTGACCATTTGGCTTCACAATTTGGTATACAAAAATATTAATGTGTAAACACAATGTGCTTTGAAACCAAGATTTCTCTATACAAATATGTGAAATTTTATTCTTGGTATGGAAGAATCTATTATCCATAGAAAATGGCATTCCTAAGGCATCATAATATAGAAATCACTACTGAAAATTATATTATTTAAAGTTTACAGTGTAAAGTTAAATTGATTGGTATATTAAAATAATATGTCATTTTACATTTCAATACAAACATTTGACTATTAAGTAAAAAATTATCTTCTTTGTAACTATATTCCTATGAAATTATAGCAATTAGAAAAGCAGTTTAGGTGTTTTCATCTTGTTCATTGAACTTGGACAATTAGTTGTTGACATAATAAAAGGTAATCTCTATCAATACAATTAACAACTTTTATGTCATTTTATTTTTCTACCTCTACTCCTTTCAACATGGCCTTCAAAACTCACATATACTATAAGTACATGTTATTCATATTCTCTTGTGGTGGGTGTATGTGCAATTGATGTTATTTTTATTGTGCCTTTGGTTGTTGTAGACACCTTTTCTCATTTCTGTTATTTCTTGATTGCAAGAATTCGAACATAGTAGGTATCATAAGTGTTATTTGTAGTTAATGAAACTTATATTTCATGTGTGGGTAAAATTAATTTTTTTTATCAAACTTTTATAAAGGAAACAACCAATACTAATCCAAATTTTAAACTTGAATATGAAAAAGTGGCATATATGTTTTGAACTTTGAAATGTTGTAAAATAATAAAATGTGTATTTTTTAGTATATTTTTGTTCGACACACCCTAAGACTAAGAGGGGGGTGAATCGGTCTAATTCAAAACTTTAATTCCTTAAGAAATTCAAACTTCTTAATCAGATCAGCAACAAGAGATATAGCAATTTAAGGTTAGCAACTCATAGTAATGAAATATATAACAATTTAACCCTTAATAATTTTACAAGAATGATAATAAAAACACTAAGCACACACATATGCACAAGATGACACCATATTTACATGGAAAACCCAATGAGGGAAAATCCATGGTGAGATTTAAATCACAATAAAGATGATCACTGTAAAATTTCAATTAGGCTCATTGCCAAGGACTTACTGACTAAGGCTACAACCTTAGGGAAAGATACAAGAGACTTGTAAAAACTAAAGTAGAGACAAATTTTGGGGTAAGATACGAGAGGACCTAATGATATTCACTATCAAATATTTTATGAAAAAAAAATAAAGATTGTCAATGTAACACTCTGTTGATTGAGGTAATTAAGAAAATTGATCTCCCTTTTGCACTTTTTTTGTTGGATATTCTTGATATAATGAAAATACACACACTTCCACACTTGTTCTCTCATCTTCGTCAAAAATATCAGCTTGCATTTATATCCACCACAAAACTTCATATCATCAATTAGCTTAGCTAAGAAGAAGTTAAACAATGAATCACCAACTCAATCATGAGAAAATAATGTCAACATGGTCATATCTCGAAGATAAAGAGGACCAAAAATAGCCTTGTTAAATAATTAAATGTGATCTAAAATAATTCACACACCGGTGCACATAAACTTAAGTTGACAATAGGGAAACGTGTATATGAAACATAAAGCACATAACTAGTTGACCCAAAAAAATACTTACAATTGAACTTACTCAATATGGTCCCCAACAACATAGGTCAAGAGCCAAATCTATCATAACAAATCTTCATCTACAAGCACAAACTCGTAATAATTAAGCACAAACCAAGAAACAAGCCCTGTCAACTAAATATCCACAAATAACCCAAGAAGCTAACTCAACACCACATTTGGTACCAAAGAGATCAAAAAAACTTATGTGCATCATAGAGGGATGTTCCTTGAACATCCAAAAACACTTTCAAATACTTATTTCATACTTTCATTCAATCAATAGCCACCACAAACAAGATGGGAACAAAATACTGCACTAAATTAGAAATACAAAATGCATAACCCTCAGATATAACATTATTAGAAAAACTTGCAAACCACTTTAACACATGATATTTGAGCTGAGACAGTATACAGACATTGTAAGCATATTCACTAAGCTATAGGAGAAAAGACATTAGTGTAGAGAAATGTAAAGCATTCTTCAAACTATCCCAAACAACCAACGACACTACCAACCTTTTTCTATTAATAGGAACCTCCTCGAAAACTCTGGTGAAATAAAAATATGGGATTGCAACATACACATAACACTAACATTGAATCCAAAACCACAAGGCTAGATATTCAAAGGTGGAGGAATGTAGAGCATTATCTAGAACAATCTTCAACATAACTTCTTGATTAGAAGCACATGAACAACTTGCGGAGGCCATAGCCTTCTTATACTAGCTTATACACCATCAACAACAATAGGAGAGAGAACAAGACATACAAAATACTATCAACAACATCTCTCCACCATCAACAATGCTTTTAATCTTCACCTGAATATATCTTCATGAAAACAATTTTGTTGATAGTAACTATATTCAGTACTAGATAGGGCATGACATCCAATCATGAACTTCTCAAGAACTTCCTCAATGATTCTTCCATTAGATAAAGCATGACATCAACCATGAACTTCTTTCTCAATTCTTCTTTCATTAGATAAGGCATGACACCCAACAATTAACTTCACAATGCTTCATTCATTAGATAAGGCATGATATTGAATCATGAACTTCTTTATGTTTTCTTTCATTAGATAAGGCATGACATCCAATCATGAACTTCAACAACATAATAATATCAATGATGACCCAAGTTGAACTAGCTATCAACAAACCCCCTTATAACCTTCATCAAGTTCTAACACAATGACAAGCAACACACAACTAGCCAAGTGTTGACATCAATGGCATATACCTAGCCAAGTGTTGACATCAATGAAAATAATTGCAAACAATCTCCCCCTTTGGAATTGATCGAAACATACACTGATCACTCTCCCCCTTTGACATCAAGGACAAAGGGTCATTCACAAAATTGTACATATTTCTCATTCTCCCCCTTTGACAAGGGTATTCTCTTGGATATCAAGAACAAAATGATAAAAGATCTTTTATTGAATTAGCAACACATTCTCCCCTTTGACCAACAATATTTTTTCTTTGAATAGCTTCAAAGCTCCTCCTTACTACCAACTCCCCTTGAGAGGTAGCACACATCAATCAAAGAGAAAAGGATATGGCATGAATTTCTCCCTTGTACAAATGCACCATGAATGCATCTAGTTAGAAAAAGGAGAGGCAATAATCCCTAACTTCTACCAAAGATACTCAAAAGTATCCTTTGATAGTGCCTTTATGAAAATATTTGTAATCTAATCCTTGGTAGGCACCTACTCCAATTTGACTTCATGCTCTGCAACTTTCTCTCTTAGAAAGTGATACTGGATAGATTTATGTGTTTTATTCTTGAATGCATTACTGAATTCTTGGAAATATTAATTAAACTATTGTTATCACACAATATTGGAATGGGTTCATCATATTCTACTTTTACATCCTTCAGAGTCTACTTCATCCAAAGCACCTAAGAGCAGCAAGATGTCACAACAATGTGTTTAGCTTCTATTTTAGACAAGGACATTGATTCCTACTTTTTACTAAACTAGGAGACCAATTTGTCTCCCAAAAATAATTCACTTTCACTTTTACTCCTTCGTTCATCCACACATCCAACCCAATTAGCATCAGTATAGGAATTTAAAGAAAAAAAATTATCTTTTTTGTACCATAGACCATAATCCAGAGACCTTTTCAAATATCTAAAGACTCTTTTCACTACCTTCTCATGAGATTTCTTAGGATTAGCTAGAAATCTGGCAACCAAACATCATACACAACAAACCTAATGACCACACCAACTCATATAATTGATTTTCTTAAGCATCTATTGTCACAAGTATCTAAACATATATTTTATATAGCACATATAGGTGTTATATCACACTAATATCTAAAAATGGAGCTTTGCAGTACACCAAATTATCTCATACTTCAAGGTAGCATGTTTAGGACATGTCCATAGATCTGTATGGATAAAACATTGCTTCTACATAACATTTCAACAAAACTCCAACATCACTATACTATGCTAGAGAGTAAACATGGACTCTATCACAAATATCTTCTACTTTGGAAGGTAAAAAGACTTTAAAATTTGGATATGATACTTTCACATCTTGACCAACTTATATTTTAGACCGCAAGACAAAAACTTTTTCTATGTAGAGGTGCAAGCCAAAATATCTTAATTCTACCAAAAAGAATGCACTGCGAATTCCTTTCCAAACATTTGAGACTTAATTTTCTAAAGCACTTTCTTCATTTGCAGTATGCCAAAAAAGTGTACCAATCCTTGCATGCCTTCTTCTTGCACCAAAGTCATCAATAAAAGACTCATTTTTTCTCAACAAAGCTATGTTATATTTTGGAGACCAATCAGACTCATAAGCAAAATAATCATCATTTTTTTATTAAATAATTGCCACACTTTTGTATATAAATTTATATAGTTACAAATAGTTAATGTTGTAAATGAAAAGTTACAAATATTTAAAATAGTTAATGTAATCGCTCAAAAAGGAAAGAGTTATTGGTTGCATTAATGAAAACAAATAGTTATGTCTTTTATTCCAAGGAGATATACATGTGTGGGAAGGTATATAGACACACCTTTTTGGGTTTTCATTATGGTTGGGCATGAAAAATATGAGAAGCTAGTCATATATTAGTTGCAGGAAAAATGCAGGAGAAGCTGCAGGTACCCACAACAAAGGTTGTGTAAAAAATTAGCAGTGAAAAATGTGATAAAAGTGTTGCTGCAAGTTGTAGTAGTTGTTGCATGTCTTTGTAAATGTTATTTGTTGGAAGGTTAATATATTTTGGACTCTCTATTGTTGGATGTAGCTCGTATTTGGATGAACCACACTAAATCTTTGTGTTCACTTCTTGTTGTCAATAATTTATGTGTATTAAATCTATTGTGTATCCATAAATCTACATTTAATTGGTAGTAATCTTCCTACAATCTCTAAAAAGTGGTATTAGAGTGGGTTGTGTTCATGTATCCTCTGCAGGAAGGTCTCAAGTTGAGTGGGAGTAATGGCAGATGAGAGTAAATTGAATTTTGACTAGTTCAATGGGAGGAACTATCAATTATGGAAGATGAAAATGGAGGATTATCTTTATTAGAAGGATTTATGGTGACCATTGGTAGGGAAAGCCAAGAAACTGTTAGCAATGTTTGATGAGGATTGAGATATTCTAGATAGAAAGGCACTTTCCATTATTCGATTATGTCTGACCCAATCATTAGCATTTAGTATTTCAAAAGTGAAGATAATTATAGAGTTGATGTAGACCCTAGTGAAACTATATGAGTTAACCAAAGCCCATGAAGTAGACGATGATATGAAATATCAATTGAAAAACATATACAATTAAAATGAAAAATACACAATTAAAATCAAAATTCATGCACCTTTTTTAAATAAGATATCTCGAAGTTTGGAATTGTGAGCAAACATGGAGGAACCTATCCACTAAACAAATTATTGACTGTGTTTATGTTTCATGCTAAAAAATAAATCATTTCTAGTGAATTGTGCATTGTTTCCATAAAAACTCTACAAAAACATTTATAACGAACTATTCTATTCTACCAGATAACAAAACTTTAAACACAATATTAATGCATAAAACACAGATAAAGTAATGGAGAAAAAATTACATAACTATTAAATGCAGGTCAGCTAATGTATCAACACTGCCACTGAATCGGTTGCCCTAAAAATTCTTACAAATAAGCGCGAAATTCTCAACTCTTCAAATATAGCCTATACTAATAGACATAAAAGTTATCAAGCAAATTTCCCCTGCATTAACCAAATACAAGAAACTTGGGGGAAGAGAAGCTTGGCAATGCACTCAACATAATAATGAGATGGAAGATAAAATTTAGCCCAATAAAACAAGAAGAGGCCTATTGTACATCTGATTTTGGAAAAGAAAAAGTGTTGCTCTAAAAGCTAACTCAATAGAGGATGATTCAAGTTACATGTCCTTACAACAAATCTCCTTGATATCAAAAATCTCCTCTATCATTCCCTGCATAAATTCCATGTGATCATCTGGACCATCTTTGATCTTAGATACCATTAGAACATGTAGTACAACTAAAAGAACATACCAAAAAAACAAATTAATTACAAATTATATATTTATTAAGTATTTAAACAATGAGAACAAAAAGGAGTAGTTCAGTAGTAGACCAATCCAGCAACAAACATAAGGTCTTAGATTCAGATTCTAGTTGGTCCATGAAAATTTCAACATGGTATTAGAGCCAAGTCAAGTTAGGAGCCCTAAATATTCCATAATGTGGTTTAAGGGGGTGTTGAAAATAAGCCACACGGGATCAAACACTAGTCCTAATAAACCCAATAATTCAATGTCAAAACACTCCAATAACAAATAAAAGATCATAGATCCAAATCCTAACTGACGTATGCAAAACTCAACTTGAAACACATTAAAACATACTAAATTTCCCAAAATTATGAAACTCATTTGCAATACATTTCCTTAACTTTGCAGCTCCAAAAGTATGAAGCTATTCACTTAGTTCTCACAGATTACAAATTTATTACACCAATGTCTAGTACTACGACTACAACAAATCGTTTCCAACATTTCTATCTAAGGGATGCATTATTTTCACTAAAATCAGGAAAATCATGTTTGCTAAACCAAGAAATGCAAAGATGGAACATTAAATTCAATCATGTTCGAGTCTCCTATAACTAGTATAGTATTGTAGATAGTGTGTTGCTTTGCCACATTCAATGGTATGAGTTATCGCAAATTCTTCAACGCAGTGAAACTGTTATTTTTTAGCCATCCTAGTTTTAGAAATCCATTTGAATAACCAAGTTCTGGCGATTCTTTGCAACTAGCATTGCATTTTTCTCAATGAATGCAGGTACTTAACATCACTACACAACTCGTACTTCAAAACCTTCTTTGTACAGTTTGCATAAGCCGTACCCTTTCCAAAGGCCGAGTATTAACACCTCTAAGTACCACCAATCCGCTTGGCAAATGAAATATGAAAAGTTGATATTAGCATCTAACATGCTTAGATATGCAACTTTTCAAGCTCATTTACCCAGTTGGGTAACATCTTCAATTGTTTTCATTGTGATTTTTTCCAATACCCCCTATTCCCACTGTAGGCCGGTCTTCTCTGCGCAGACCATGAATAGATAGATGTTAAAAACACAAGGATTGAAAAATAAATATGTTAATAAAGACATTAGGATTTATTTTTTAACCTAGCCATTCTCCTTGTCCAGATAATGAATGGATGTTAAAACTAGAAAGAGTTTTTAAAAAATGGGTCGTTGAATCGCCTCTACAGATTAGAAAAGAGATGTTTCCAATGCATTTCATATTTAAACACTCCTCTGAAATTAGAAAACAGATATTTGCACATTATATTCAAGAAAAATAAACCCAAAATATAAAATGCTAGCAAAAGCTGAAAAAAATGCGTAAATTGAGAATAAAATGGATTAAATCACACCATTAGTCATCAGGATAGGCTCCACAAGTAACTCCATGGAAGCCTCAATGCTCTCTTGCTAGGGTGGCATCTTCCCATCCAACTCCATCAAGAAAACAATTAGCTTTTGTTTTCAACCACTACAATATTGAATTACAGGGCAGTTCAAGAGGGCAACAAATACTGAAGCATTCCCCTTCTGCCCAAGTCCAATGCTAATTGCAACTATCCAAATCAGGATAACATTGAACACCTAGTATTAGTAGGCATTGGGACAACACTTACGGCTTTGTGGGTTTTGCGTTGTACACTGCAAGGGCTATGAGTACGACCAGACCTGCTGATAGTGTACATCATAATCATATTTCTGATATTCTTCGTTCAGTGTATCAAATAACGTGCAGGAACCTGTGTTGTACTTTGAGCTCTTAACTGTGTTTAATTTTTTTTCCATTAAACCTGAAAATACAATCACCAAGACAAAATCATAACAAAGTTGAAATAGGGGAGAGGACTCATTAATTGTATATTTTAATTTTTCGTTTCTACTTGGAAATTTCAAATCACTCCATTTTTTTTTACAGTTTATTTGGCAAGTCCCCTGCTTATATCTTTGTTTCAGATCCACATCAGCTTAATTTTTGTCAAGGTGTCCAACAGACCCAAAAAAAGTGTCATGGATAGTTGAGTGCTGATGTGGCATTACATGATTGGTTGTTTTTTAGATCAAAGGAATACATTTTGTTTAAGATAGGATAGTCATTCACAACTATTGGGCATTATGTAAACAACTACTATCACAACTATTGGGTCCTTTTCCCTAGTGTGTGTGTGCCAAACCAATAAATTTACATTTTATTTTTTATTTCTTCGTTCTTTAAACTGGTTTTGAGCACAAATGATGAATGAGATAACCATCATTAGAATTTAATTAACATTTTGTTTAATTTAATTAAAATTTGATAAAGTAATTTAAAATTTATATCCAAATTCCAATTTAAAATAAAAATTATAATATTTTATTAAAAACATTGTAAATTTAAAAGTAACTAAAACATGTATATATTTAAACAATTTGACTAAATTGAAAATAAAACTAATTGATTCTTGATAATGGGATTGAAGAGCTCACCCTCTCTTGTGTTACTAATTTTACAACTTTTGGTAATCTATTTGTCTTCTTGTTCGTTTCTCTCTATATATATGTAAAATGCAATTAATTAAATGTCTAAAAGTTCTTTTAAATATTTAAAACAAATTTTTAGATAGATAAAAATAAAAATATTAATTTAATATTGTTTTTCTTTAATATTGAATTTCAAAAATATATTTGGAATAATTCAAATTATTCTTTAAGATAAAAATTGAAATAGAAGATAAAATTTAAAGGAAAAATTTAATATAAGATAATGTCAACACTATGCATAATTATTTGATTTGATTTTTCAATAGTTTTTTCCATGAGAATAAACTAAAAGAAAATAATTTTATTCTTCTACCTAAAAGCTAAAACAATGTTTATCATTTATTTCAATTTATTTTATTTTTGAATAATAATATTTTAATATGTTTATTGTTTATTTAATTATAATAATTAATTATTTTTATTTAATAAATATTCACCTTTAAAATTAATTATTATAATATTTTTTGAAGTACTAGCATGAAGGGGTCATGACACCTTACAACCCTAAATTTGATCGACGAAGATATTGGAATGTCTCCTACCTTAAACTTAGGAAAGTCTTCAAAGCCTTGCACTTACTAATCACTTATGCTATTGAAAAAATACATAAATATATACTCCATCTTAAGGCTTGCTTCTCTGTATATTGCTAGCTCTAGTTGGAATTGTTATGGTTAGATATTTTATTTTCTGGGCTCTATATCCTCTTTATCATTAGTCGTAGTTTGTTCCTAGTTTATTATGGTCTCTACTTATTCAATTCACATATCTCTTCTTCCTAGGTGGTTTTGGGGTCTTCTCATTATTGTATCTTCTCTAAGCTTCCTTTTGGTACTTTTTTAGTTTAGGGCATTCAAACTTTGATTTATTATCAAATCCTTGTAATATTTAATATATAAGTGATTCCTAATCACCATGGATCAAGAAAAAAATATGTAGAAGAAGTTTAGGATGGCCTAGGTACTTATACAGTAAAGCGTTGTCAAGTTTGTGATATTTTTCCAATATGATTGCCAAGACTTTCCTATAGCCTTCCTTTACCCACTTTCTAATGTTATTCATATAGTTGAAACATTTTCCGAGAAAATCACCACCTTTCACATACTTCAACCATATTCTTATCCTTTAAAGACTTTGATGAGTGAATAATAAATCATCTATTTACCTCATCCTAGCATGAGACAAATCATGATTCACCTAGGAAATAATTTTTTATTAGATAATCAATAGATAAAACTATTTTATGTGATAATATATCACACATAATCATTCACTTGAGAGTATAAGTATATGAGAGGAATTTCCCCTAACATCTACACTCACCAAATTTAAATAAAATATTTAAGACTTATTAGGAAACCACAAAAAAAGACTAAACCCAACAATTTAGTTAAACTATTAAAATAGAAACTAAAAAAATTCTGCAAGTAAGATTTGTCTACCTTACAATAGTGAACCACCAGAAACATGCACACAAGAAGGGAAAGAGGATTCCCCAATGAGCTTCTAGGGTTTTTCACCTTAGGAGCTGATTTTGGAAGAATAGCTTTCTTTCACACTAATGGTTTTGTGTTTTTGGGTGTTCATTCAAAGGAGGGGTTTGTATTTGGGTTGGGGGTTTGTGATATGTGTGTGTGTTGTGTGGTTGAATGCTGGAAACTAATGAAATAGAAACTAACTAGGGGAATGTAAAACTTAGAAAATGAACTAAGCTAGAAAACACATAATGATATGCAAATGACCTAAGAAATGTACTTTAAACTAAAATAGAAAGTGGGAGATGAAAGGGGTGCACCTGGAAATGAATTGGATACTTGATTGGAGGTCGAGAATGCTACTGGATCTAGAACCTAAGCCTGCTGGGACACTTACACCATTCTAGGCGACCTAGTCCTTTTTCAGGGTGATTTCAAAAAACTGCTTCGGGGCTTGTTTTAGCCAAATAGGTATCTAGATCCGTAGAGATCTCTGAAAAATATGCACAGTGGGACTAGGTCGCCACAACTGGAGGGAATGTCCCTTTTGTCTTTTCTAGAAATTTGAAGGTGGAAACGAGGGTTCTTGATCTACACTTTCTACTCCTCTAGGTATCTGGTCCTAAAAGTGAAGATTTTGATATGTAGAGGTCTTCTAAGCTTGAACTAGGCTTTCTTCAACCCTAGAGAGCTTGGAAAACCTATTGAAGACTCTTCCACCTTGGTTCTTTGTCCAATCTGCCTAAAAGACCTACAAATCACACAAAGAGGGAAACTTGTTGATTGTTAGAGTATAGGGGTTTGCCTTGGTCAAACCCCTTTATAGATAATTAAATCAAATGAAGAAATAAAATGAGAAAGCGTGAAGTGTGAAGTGTGAAGCTATTACCTTGCCATGATGGTTGATCTTGAGTTTCATTAATGGAGGATTCAACCCTTGAGTGCTTCAGCAAGATATCTTGTTGACTTAGAATATGAAACTCTAGCTGGCTTGAGAGAAAGGAGGCAGAGAGAGAGGTGGAGAAGAAAATGGATGGTGCATAATGAGGAATTAGGGTTTTGAGGCTTACTTATACAAGTTATGCCCTAATTTTTTTGAAATAACTCCATATTGACCAACCTTAGGGTTTTAGAGACCGAAATCTTGAAAGATATTAAGTTTAATTCAAATTTTATGCCACATGGGACTGGGTCACCCAAGGTGGTGACCTAGTCCACCTAGGCAAATTACATTTTTTTTCAGTAATTAAAATATTATTGTTTATGTTTATCAGGATTGTCTCACAAAACACACTAAATTTGGACATGTATGAGGATTAAGGGGTCATTTTGGCATAATAAGGTGTTAATTTGGTGATGACAAGCCTAGGAGAGTGCAAAAATGTTTTGCAACACCTTACAACACTTCAACACAAGGCTTGGAAAGGGGTAAAAATAGACTTAAAATGGTCCAAAGTCCATAGGAAAAGGTCCAAGTGAGCAAAAAGTGCCAAATCCCTCACTTTTTGGTGACACAAATAGATAGTTATTGGGTCTCACCGTTAGTCATTATCTCTTAAAATAATGGTAAATAGTGAATTCATGTTGGTTATAGAGAGCTCAATAAGGAAAATTGAAGAGATTAATTCTCCTAAAGTTCTATTATATAATTTGACTAGGAAGAAATATTCATTTTTCTTAACAAATTAAGTGGGTTCAAATAGATAAAAATAGCTCTAGAATATCAAGAAAAAATAAATTTTAGTTACCATTAGAGAACCTTATCTTATACAGTTCTTCCTTTGGTCCATTTAATAAACTAGAAACTTTGAAATGAAATTTTTTTTAGTGAATGAGTGCATAGAGACATATATAGATAATTTTCCTATACATGAAATTTATTTTTATGAATCCATCTATCATTATAAAATTAGCTTACAAGTTTTGAGAAGTATTGTTTTTCCTTAATATATGAAAACTATATGCTAATGGTTAACCATGAAATTGTAATAGATCAACATGTCTTTCTTGAAGGTATAAAAG
Source organism: Sequoiadendron giganteum (assembly GCA_007115665.2). Taxonomy (NCBI): domain Eukaryota; kingdom Viridiplantae; phylum Streptophyta; class Pinopsida; order Cupressales; family Cupressaceae; genus Sequoiadendron; species Sequoiadendron giganteum. Next base: position 77,396,443 of record CM021105.1, read on the forward strand.
TGGATCCTAAAATGCCAGTCATAATAGAAATTTATCCACTTAAAATATAAATATATGTCAAATATTTTGTTTTCATGTATGACACTTAGATTTCTTTTTAAATTGCATTGCCTATGAAAGTAAAAATAACTTTTTGAGACATCCCAATTAAAACATTTCCTTATATATAAAAATATATGCTTCTACAGGTGGTTTTAGGATGAAAATAATATGTAAAAAATATATTTTGCTGACAACATCTCAACACCACCCAAAATGAATTAGACAACTTCAAGATAATATCTTCCTTAATGTATGTCATCAAAAAATTATATCATTATAGTATTTGATATAAGGTAAAATTATGTATAACCAATCATTCAATAATTAAGTATGATAAATCAAATAGTAGTGAGTGGTACAGTCATTATATTTTAATTACTTGTACAATACTTCAATTTTTGCTAGAAATTCTAATGTTTTAAATTTTTTATCAAGATTGTATTTTGTAGGAAAAGACTAGGAACCTATTAAAAGTGAATTATTAGTTGAGTAACTTTGTTCTTGTCTTAACTAACATTACATAGTTTATTAGAATAGCTAATTTTTTAGCCATAAGAGAGTTTCAATTTGAGTTTATTATTAAACAAAGGAATTTGTTAAATTATAATTGTTTGATTATAAAATTATTTATAGAAGTGTTATTTTCAAATGGTCTTTATTTAATCTTGCATATATGTGTTAAAATTGTGACATATGGCATCCTTAGAGCTTATCATGGAAAATAAAAAAGACACTATTTATATTGGAGAGCAATATAAAATCTCTTAGACCTATTGGATTTTACTATGCCTATTTTCATAAATTTGTCAAGCATCATGTAAGCCAATGTGACTACTACCATAGGATGGGTTTGCCTATCCTTTCCAATAAAATTATTTTCCACACTAAAGTATTTTCTTAAACCAATTGAGAAATGGGTGTTGGATTTCAAAAAACCTACAAAATGATATACTATAGAAAAGAGTACATTAGTGTATGTAGTGATAATGTGACTATATGGGAATAAATCCAAGCTTTGTTTTTTTCAAAAGGGAACAATATGCTATATTTTGTATGATAATATATTCTTGAGATTTGTGCACCTATAGAATTTATATTTTAGGATACAATACATGTCTAATATTACCCAAGCATTCAAATAATAATTCTAGACAATGCATAGAAAATAATCACCTTACCACCCATAGGAAAATAGTCGAGTAGATGTTATAAACAAAAAAATGGAAAATATAATCACAAAGATGGTAGAAACTAATAGAAGGAATTTGTTAAATAAGTTACATGAGTTAGTTTAAACTTATAATGCCACTTGAAAATGTACCATAGGGTTTACTCCTAATGATTTTATTTTTTCGAAAATCCTTATAATTTAAATTGATCTACAAAAACATAGGATATAGACAGTGGTAGGACTAGATTTCTCTCAAACAAAATATAAATGAGTATTTCAAATAATTGAGATGTATGAAATGTGATTTGATGTACTATAGTATAGTAAACCTACCCAAAAAATTATGAAATATTTTGCACATGATAATTTAATATCCATAATTTAGGAATTTCAATGTAGGAGATTGGGTGTTGATAGTTGAATATAAGTAAACATAGCTCAAGATAAATTGTAGGCATTGGTTAGGTCCATATTATGTAAGAGAAGTTTTTGAGAATTTTGTTTTATAACTAGTGTCAATATATGTGGATACCAAAAAACACTAATGAATGGGCATTGACTATGCCTATATCATTGTGTGACCTCTAAGGAGAAATTTATTAAAAAAGTATCTTAAAAAAAACTGTGTGAAGGAGTTATTATTCTATCACAAAAAGCCTCTAAAATTATGTGGCAATTTTTAATAAATGACTATTAAAAAATAAAAATAGAATCTATTCTTAAAAAAATTGGAGGGGTTGAAAATTGACTATGCCTATATCATTGTGTGACACTCTAAGGAGAAATTTAGTTAAAAAAGTATCTTAAAATTAAAATCTGTGTGATAGGAGTTATTATTCTATCACAAATTAAGCCTCTAAAATTATGTGGCAATTTTTAATAAATGACTATTAAAAAATAAAAATAGAATCTATTCTTAAAAAAATTGGAGGGAAATAAAAAGTTGAAAACTAGAAAATGTTATCTTTACTCTTGGTAGTATTTGTCTAGAGCCTTCATATTTATCAATCCTAATTCTACTATAATCTACACAACTTTATAACCTTAAATTTTAGCACTCCAAAGTTCACCTTCTATGATTTCTATAGAATTCACTTTTCTTCTTCATCACTCTAGAACCCTTTTCTAGCTTATGTTATTTAGAGTTAACTCTTAGCATCTCCACTTTAGAGTTCAACTTATTTATCATTTAGTTTCACTTCCAAATTCATTTCTCTATATTTTACCCTTGTTTCATTACTTTAGTGTTTATTTGTCTTCATCATTGAATATCCTACCCTTAATAAGAGACTCTAGATATTCCCTTCCATAAAAAATCTCTAAAGACATCATTTAATAAAAATTATAAATCCAATATTCCAACATAGAATGGAGTCTCTCTTTTATAAAAAAATTGAGGATTATTTTTGAGTAATAGCTACACAATCTCCATTAGAGCTATAACTTTACCATTATTCTAGAATTAGCTACTAGTACATTGATTTGGAGGTTTTTTTACTCTTCACTCTAAATTCCACTTTTTCATCACTTTAGATTTTATTTCATTTCACCACTTTATATTCCTTTCCTTGCTTTATGTTAATGGATTTATTTCATTTTACAACTATGGAGCTCTTTTAAGCAATAACTCTAGATATCTTATTATAAATAATTTTAGAGATATTTTTAGCAATAACTTTAGATTATTGTTTAGTTATAGCTCTAAGTATTTCATCAAGACTAAATTTATAAATTTCTTCATGATAAATCTAAAAATTTCTTCAACAATAGCTCTAGAGATTTCTTTGGTAATGAATCTAGAATCTTCACTTAAACACATCTTTAGATCATTCACTTCAACAAAACTTAAAATTCATCAATTTAATAATAACTATAGATTCTATTTTCTCAAAATGTTTCTCTTAGTTTTTCATGCTAACCATCACACCTATACTCATAATAAAAAGCCCATGTACACTTATCTCTTTATATCCTAGGCTACATTCTATAAACTTTAAATTCATATGTATCTTCACTCTTAGCACAAATATTGGCATGATGACTCGTGGGAAAATAAATATATGTCTAGCTACATATCTTATTTTTATTAATAATTATATTTATAATTTCCTTTAACTTTAAATAAATCCACTTATGTACCCCAATTTATAAATTTTCCACATGTCCATCTAGCCCATTAAGAAAAGTATTCACAATTTCTCAAACTATTGATTACTTCTAAATGCTTATATGTGGGAAAAGTAATTGCAATACACAAATTTAATAATTTAAGATTTAAACACCTTTCTCATCATGTGCTCCAATTGATCATTCTACGTATTTAATAATAATATCATTAATTTACACCTTCCATAGGTAAGGTGAAATAATACTCAATATAGTCTTTGTGAAGATGACATGGAGAAATTAAATTAATTACTTAAGCAAATATTATAGAGCCTTGGGAGACTACTATAATGTTGATATTTAAATATTTTGTGTGTGAGTCCCAATATGGTGTTAGACACACAAGAAAACTAATACAGGGGGTGAACCAATTGTGCATTAAAACATCAAACCCTCATTAACTTTCAAACCTTTATTATCCTTCAAACCCTTAATCAAAATTAGCATAAATGCAAACAAATGAAATGACAATCATAAACAATCTGAATGATAGATTTATGTGGAAAACCCAAGTTAAAATCCATAATGAGGATTAACTCACAATATATGTACATATCTGAATAAAAACACTAAATACAATAGGCCCACTATTGGAGGGCTCATTTCCCAAAGGACTCATTATCTAGAAGAAAAGAAAGAAGGGCTCACTTCCAAGGACTCACTGCTTGAATAGAAGAAGAAGAGAAGAATTTTATTACAAAGAGATGCACTATCTCAAATCAATAGGAGAATCCACCACAACAACTCTACACCATCCACAACCTTCAACTCACTACTTTGAACAACTTCTAGAAAACTAAAAATGTAGACACCTTATGCTCACTACTTCTGGTAGCCTTAAGCATTTGAGTCCACACTCAAATCACAACACTTGATCAAATTTGAATCATCACATACTTGTACAAAATATCCAACAATTAATATTTCTTATATATCCTCTATGACCTTAGAAACATTCTCTAGGTTGGCCTTAATGAAATGTATGCACCTCAAATGTGCAACCACCAAATAGGTCAACACTAAACACCTCCATGATGGAAAAAGATGAAGGCAGACCACACAAAGGGTTAACTAGGACCTAAATCTACACTAACACACTACACCATGCTTCCACAATAAATGAAGAACATCCACACACAACACCAATATGCTAGGTCTGACAAACCGATATAACACTAATAGACAACCACATTAACACCTCTCCTAGTCTAGAAACAGCTTGCAGATCACTTAGTAACATTAAATAACATTTTGAAATATTTAAAAGACATATCCAACAATACTGATGCAACCACATACAACTGAAGAATGGTATCATCTCATATAACCAGTCAAACTGCCACAAGCAACAACTCATGAATTCAACCACAACAAAAAACTAAACACCAAAACATCTAAGGAGAAGTAGATACAAATAATATGGGAATATTCCAAAATCCACAAGATTAGAAACCTCAATACGAACAAATCTAGAGAAATTTCATTTCTCTTAGACAAACTTATTCACAGTCCACACACCGGTGAGCACATCTTCCACTGTTGCACGATCCAAAACCTAAAACTCTAGATATAGAGCATACGAATACCTCTAATCATCATATCCAAACCACACAAGCATATCTTCAATATTGAACAAATGTAGAGAATAATAAAGAACACTTGTTTGTCACACTATACACTCTTTAAGAATTTTTTCTCAAAAGTAGTTGAAAACCAAGTGACTATGTTACATCTGTAACATCATAAACACCTTCTCATCACAACCACAACATCTACAACACCTTTTAAGCACCACAACCATTCTACCACACTAGATGTTGAAATGAAAAATCACTTTCTCATCATAGCCACACTAGATGTTGACATCAATGATAACACTAGAATGACAACATAGTGTAACAATATCCAACAATCTCCCCATGTGTCATTGATGGAAAATATCAACTGAAAAACCATAAAAAAAAGAAACTCTATATCATCAACTCTTCAGCAGCTCTCCCCCTTACTGCAACATTTCTTACAGAAAACACATCGTCTCTCTCCCTTGCACTATATTTTTTCAACCATCTTTATCCCCCTTTGTCATCAATGGAAAAGGACAACACCAGCAAGAAACTCTTCTCTCTCTATAATAATGACAATACTTTTTCCCCTTGCCTACAGCAACCAAAAAAACCACTACTTGCTCCCCCTGAGAGGTATCCTCTATCAGTCTAGAACAAAGAATAAATTTTGAATTTCTCTACTAGATTGATGCACAATATTATGCATCTAATTGAAGGAAGAAGGGGCAATGACCCCTAACTTCTACTAGAGATACTCAAATATATATTTTGGAAGAGTCTTTGTGAATATGTATGTAACTTGATCCTTTGTAGGCACATATTGTAGCTTAACTTCATTCTCAACAACATTCTCTCTTAGAAAGTGATGCGAGATTGAGATATGATTTTTCCTTGAATGCATTACCAGATATTTTGAGATATTGATAGCACTTATATTATCACACAAGATAGAAATAGGTTCATCATATGATACCTAATATCCTTTAATGTTTTCTTCATCCATAATACCTGTGTGCAAAAATATGTTGCATCAATATATTTTTCCTCTATAGTGGATAATGATACTAAATCCTTCTTCTTGTTTAACCAAGAGAACAACCTATTTCCAAGAAAGAAATCACATCCACTTGTACTTCTTTTTTCATCCACACAACCTACCCAATCTACATCTGTATAAGCACTCAAGGAGAACTCGGTATCCTTAGAATACCATAGATCATAGTCTAGAGTGACCTACAAATATCTTAATATCCTCTTGACTACTACCACATGTGATTCTATAAGATCTTCTTGAAATCTTGCCACAAGACATACTGGATGCATGATATCTATTCTAGTAGCAGTTAATTATAATATTCCACCAATAATTGACCTATACATGCTTTGATTTTTCTTAAGAGATTCATCATTCTTAATTTAATTACAACTTGTAATCATGGGAGTCCATACCGGTTTGGAGTCCTCCATCTCAAACTTCTTTAACATTTCCTTGACATATTTTGATTGTGAAATGAATATACCTTTTTTTGACTGAGTGATTTGTAGCCCAAGGAATAAATTCATCTCCCCAAACATTGGAATTTCAAGCTCATTTTACATATCTTATACAAACCTTTTACGCATTACCTCATTTCCTCCAAATTTATGTCATAAAAATAGACAACCACAATTAGGATTTGACCTCCATCAACTTTGAAGTAAATATTATTGTATTTGGTACCATTTTTTAATCCCTAGATTGCAATAAGTACCTATCCAATCTTGCATATGATGCTCTAGGATCCTACTTGAGTCCATACAAGGATTTCTTCAATTTGTAGACCATATCAAGATCTTCTGATAACTAAAATCCCTTTGGTTTTTCAATGTATACCTCTTCTTCTAACTCACTATTCAAGAATGTAGACTTAACATCCATCTAATATTCCTTGAATTCTTTATGTGCTACAAAGGCAAAAAAAATATTAATGGACTCCATTCTTGCCACAGGAGAAAACATCTCCTCAAAATCTATTCCTTCCACTTGTGAGTAGCCCTTACACACAAGCCTTTCCTTGTTTCTAACAACTTCTCCATTTTCATTCAACTTGTTCTAGAACACCCATTTGGTTCCTATCACATTTTTATTTTCTGGCCTTGGAACTAGTTCCCATGTCTGATTCTTCTTGGTTTTTTTCAACTCTTCTTCCATAGATTTGATCCAATTTTTATCCTTGCATGCTTCACTCACTGTTTTAGATTCCACTTTAGAGAGTAAACATAAGTTTACTTGTTCCTCTGTCATAGTAGTGTTTATTCTTGTCAACACACCTTTTCTCTATTGAATGAACAAGATAACTAAGAGGAGGGGTGAATCAATTATATAAAATTAAAATATCAAAACCCTCAACAATAATCAGATCCACAAGCATTCATTAAATTCCTATTTTGTTAAAGTGACTAATCATGAAATGCAAATAACAAAAACTGAAATAACAGTACCATAAATAAGAGAACACCAAATTTCATGGAAAACCTAATGATGGAAAAACCACTGTGAGGATGATCTCACAATATAAGTAATTGAAAACCTAGTACAAGGGCTCACTACCAGAATAAGACACACTATCCAAAAAGGCTCACAGATAGAGCTCACTACCACAAAAAGAAACACAAGAATATAGAAGAGAAATGCAACACAAAGAACATCTTCTCAATGCAATAGGGAATCCACCACAAATGCTCCAAAACTTTGACAGCCATGCATGAAAGAATGTAGACACATTTATCTCACCGCATTCAGGAATCCAACACTTTGAAGTTCACTCTGCTCTGCTCAAATTCACATCTATACTTCTATAATTTGCATCATATTCATCACTCACATCTATCCTACCTCTCTCTTGCATCTTACAACATCACTCTTATTTATATCATCCTCAACCTTGAAAACCTTCTCCAAGGTTGGAAACCATCTGTTACATTAAAAATTTCAAATTAGGTCGGCACCTAAACATTCCCGTAGTGGATAGGAATGAAGGTAACCTAAATAAATACTTAATTAGGACCTATATAAATCCTAAAACACCTCAAGATGCTTTCATAAACTTTTCATGTAAATTGCTAATACCAAGTTGGCCAATACCCGTGTTAAACACCATAAAACATTAAGTACACACTTAAATCAATATGAAACTTCCAAACAAAAAAAATCACTTGAACATGATCTATAATAATCCATGAACCATTTAAGATCCAACAAAGACTTCATCCAGACTCACATCATATAAATACTTCAACCTAGAATATTTGGTTAACCTTATTCGCACATCGACACATGAAACACACATTGTATTGTACCAAATCAAGTAAAACCTTGAAGTCTAAAAGATACATACATTATAAGAAACTTCCCAAATCTACAGAACCTGAACCCAAACTACGAAGAAATGTAGAGCAAATACATTTCTCCCAGACCACAAAAATACCTTTGAAAATTTGGTTCACACACTAGTGAAAATATCTCACTCCACACAGTGATCCAAAAAACCAAATTCTAGACATAACAACTAATGACAACCAAGAACAACATATCAGGTTCACACTGACATAGCATCAGCACAAAATAAACATGGGGCACATCCCAGAGAACATTCTAAACACTTGCAGCATAACATTGCCTTCTCTAGATTTATCAAATTTTCTCAAAAGAACTTGGAAACCAAGTACTAGAGACATCATCTCAACATATTACTTTATTCCAACACATCTCTAGACACTGCAACATAAAGATAGTTCCATGTACTCACAACACTTCATCAATATCTCAACTACACTTGCACAACTTGTAACAACCTATTTTCTTCTTTTTCACAATTTTCTCAATATCCTCGACATGTTCATCATGCAACAAACTTCCTAAACACATAGTGGGCATCAATGAAAACACCAACTTGTTGAAATCCTATTGAAATGAAAAATAACACCTTCATACTTGCAATCTCCCCCTTTTTCGTTGATGGCAACACATGATGTGAAAAAACCATCAAAGACAACACAACAACTCTGAACACACTTCTTTATGATTTACTTTTCTCTCCCCTTGTGTAGATAAACTTTTACACATGATTATTTCTACCCCTTTGACATCAATGGAAAAGGCTAAATTTTTTTACATTTTTCTCCCCCTTTGACAATGAACTAAGATACTTTCTTTGAATACTACCCTTAGGATTACACCCAACTAAATTAGCAACTCTGTATAATGACAACATTCCTTAATATAACAATTAAAACACATGACACTACCTACTCCCCTAAGAGGTAGCCACCAACATCAGTTCAAAAAAGAGATGAGTCCATAGATACACTGGAGTGATTTGCATCTCCATATGCATCTAGTTTAAATAAGGAAGGGCAATAACCCCCAACCTCTCTTGAAGATACTCAACAATATCCTTAGGAAGATCCTTAGTGAATATTCCAATAATCTGATTCTTTGTAGGTACATATTCAGGCTTCATATTAATCTCCATATCATTCTCTCTCTGAAAGTGATGCCTGATTGATATATGTTTTTTCCTTGAATACATCACTGAATTCTTTGAACTTTTAATTGCACTTGTATTATCACAAAAGATAGATATAGAATCATCATACACTACTATGATATCCTTCAATATTGGTCTCATCCACAATACTTGTGTGCAGCAAGATGCTTCTACAATATACTTAGCCTTTGCAATGGATAAATAAATTGAATCTTTCTTCTTACTTAGCCATGACACCAATATACATCCAAGAAAGAATGCACCACCACTTGTACATTTCATGTCATCAAAACAACCAACCCAATCTACATTTGTGTAAGTACTTAATGTGAAATTGATATCCTTAGGATACCACAAGCCATAATCAAGAGTGCATCTTAAATATCTAAATATCCTTTGCATTGTTGTAACATGTGTTTCTTTAGGATATTCTTAAAATCTAACCATAAGAAAAACTACATGCATGATATCTGGTCTAGTAGCAGTTGGGTATAATAGTCCACCAATCATAGATCTATATTTGCTTTAATCAACCTTAGGTAAATCATCATATTTGTTCAATTTGCAACCAACCACCATAGGAGTGCATACCACTTTGCAGTCTTCCATTCCAAACTTCTTCAACATCTTTTTGAAATACTTTGATTATAAAATTAAAATTCCTTTTATCTATTTGATTGATTTGTAACCCAACAAAGAAATTCATCTCCACAAACATTGACATCTCAAACTCTTTCTGCATCTCTTCATAAAATTTCTTACACATAGCTCTTCATTGCCTCCAAAGATAATATCATCCACTTATACAACCACTATCAATATTTTGTCTTCCTCAATTTTAAAGTAAATATTACTATGTGTGGTGCCTTTACTGAATCCTTGTTGTATCAAATATTTGTCCAATCTTGCATATCAAGCTCTAGTTGCTTTCTTCAATCCATATAATGCCTTCTTCAATTTACACACCATATACAATTGATCTAACAATTGAAATCCCTATGGTTGTTCCCTATAAACCTATTCTTCCAATTCACCATTCAAGAAAGTAGATTTCACATTCATCTGATAAACTTTAAATTCCTTATATGTTGCAAATGCCAAAAAATATCTTGATAACTTCCATCCTAGCCATTAGAGAAATTTTTTCCTCAAAGTCTATTCCTTCCACTTGTGAGTAACCCTTGCATGCAATCCTTTCCTTATTTCTTCCCACTTCTCCATTCTCATTTATTTTGTTTTTGAATACCCACTTAGTTCCAATTATGTTCTTATTTGATGGTCTAGGAACCAATTCCCAAGTCAATTTTTTTCTCAATCTACATAATTTCTTCTTCCATGACTTCATCCAATGTTCATCTTTGCATGTGTCACTCATATTTTTAGGTTCAACTTTAGAAAGAAAACACATATTTACCTCAACTTTAGTAGCTCTTCTTCTTTTCAATACTCCTTTCCTCTTATCTCCAATAATCTTTTATTTGGAATGATTCTTTTGCACATACTTAGGGGTCTTCTCTGGAGCTTCTTCCTCTTCATTTTGCAATTATTTTTCTTCAAATTTTTCTTCTTATCTACAATTAGGTTCTTCTGACACATATCCATCTACTACAATTGAATTTTGTAAATTTTCATCAAACTTAACATTTGTACTTGTGATCCTAATAAAATGTTGCTTCCTAAATGTGAGATGTTAGATAAAACTAATAATGCAATAAAGAGAAGCAACAAGATAATAGGGCACCTCAATGAGATTAGCCTAAGAAGAAGTGAAATATGAAAGTAAGATAAACCAATTGAATGTTGTTATACCTTCATGTTGTTGTCTCCTTCCTTGATTGGCCCTTTGATGCTTCAAGAATTGTGTGCTCCTTGGTTGACAAGCTATATTGAATATGCAAATGATATGAAAATGGATGAGGATGTAATGATAATGAGATGAGAGTTCAAGTGATAATTTTGCAAGAGTTTTGTTGCAAAAGACTTGATCCCCTCAAATAAGGGAATTGAAGGGATATTTATAGGTTAAATTGCATTCTCTAGAGAATTCAACAATTGGGATTGATCCAACAAAGATCAAGATGAAGGGCTATGGTGAGTTGAGGACTCACAACCCTCACATCTTGACATGTGGAGGGTGAGATGTCCTAGAGTGGAGTGATATGGAAATGAGGTGGAAGAGAAGGAAAATAGGTGGAAGGGAAGTACATGAGGTGGATGAAGGACAAGTACCTTTGAGGTACCTCGGGGAAGCCAGGGGTTGTATCCTTCGGTATGAAACACAATGAGAGGTGGAGCAGTGGAGGAGAGCATTTGATGATTTACGGAGAGAGGACATTATATGGCGGCCATATATGTTTTGGCAGTTTAGAGGATGGAGGACCGAGGAGGAGAGACAGCGAGGGTTATTCATGTGTAGATGTTACCTGATTGGGAGCCCAGGGTACACAGTGGAGCTACATCGTCCCGACCGAGTGGGACGACAGTTTGGACTGGTGCAGGATATTCTAGGAGCGTCGGTGATGTTTCGTCGGCTTACCACGGAGGTACCTTGGGGGGCGGTGTTGGCAGTGAGAGACGTGAGGGCATCATGGGTGGTGGCAGGTGGGGTGCCCTATCCAGGGAGGTGGCAGGGTACAGAGGATGCTGGAGTGACATATCGGTATGGTCGGTGGTTTCGCAACCATCGATGGGGTAGGGTTACACCGGAGATGCTGGCTATGGGGGCCTTAGAGGGGGGGCCAGGGGAGGAGTAGGAGAGGGGATAGGAGGAGGAGGCAGAACAGGGTGGATAGGAGGAGGAGGCACCTAAGAGTGGTGATGCAGAGGAGGGTGTTGCTAGAGATCAACCGGTGAGGAGGGGGAGAGTCAGGAGGAGGGCGAGCAGGGCGAGAAGAGCAAGGAGAGCTGTGGTAGAGGCAATGGAGACAAGAGGAGCTGATGGGGGGGATGAGATAGAGATGGTAGGAGCCGATGGGGGGGAAGAGATAGAGGTGGTGAGATTGGAGAGTGAACCAGAGGTGGAGATGCTTTGGGTGGTGGAGGGGAGAGCTGCTCAGCCAGAGATTGGCATTAGAGTACGACGGAGGCGGGTGCAGGTGAGGGTTGAGCAGGAGGAGGGGAGAGTCTCAGAGCTGTCGGTGGAGGGGAGAGCCAAAGATCCACAGGAGGAGGTAAAGAAGGCGGTGGATGTTAGAGGACAGCCTAGGGAGAGGCCTGAGAGCAGTCATCAGGGGAGAGTCCAGTTAGTTGAGAAGGAGGGTAGGAGACTAATGAGGGTGGGGAGGAATGGACAGCCACAGAGGATTCGGTTGATGCGCCAGACAGAGCCGGTGTAGGAGGAGAGAGAGGGAGAGGTGATGGACCTAGGTGTACTAGTGATGGAGCCGTCAGCCATAGTATTAGCAGCCATAGTTGATGATCTAGTGGTTTTACTAAGAGGGGCCCAGGCGAGGATATGGGTGCTAGAGGAGGAGGTGAGGAGGGCGGAGACAGAGGTACAAAGGATACAGGATAGAGAGGATATAGTGTTTGATTGTGTGTTAAGCCGGCTCACGATAGATGCATTGGCTACAGAGAGAGAGAGATGAGATGCGAGTAGAGAGAGAGAGCACAGCGGGAGCTGACTCGGGTGACATGGGACTGAGATAGGCTAGAGGCAGCGATGACAGTTGCGTAGATGCGAGGGCAGTCGGAGTCAGCAGGAGGGGGGGAGATGGAGATATTGAGACTTTAGGTGGTAGGATTTAGGAGGAGAGGATGGCACTACAGGAGAGGGTATCTATGGCAGAGGAATCTACAGAGGAGATGAGAACAAGGGCCGAGGCCGCAGAGGTTAGACTGGAGACGGTGCAACGGGAGATAGAGAGTGCACAAGGACAGATGCAGGCTCTACAGGGGGAGAGAGACAGTGCATAGGGGTAGGTGCAGGCTCTATAGGGAGAGAGGGACCATGTACAGGGACAGATGCAGGCACTCCAGGGAGATAGGAATAGTTTATGGAGACAAGTCCAGATCTTGTAGTTTCAGAGAGACTCAGCAGTAGGTCGGGCAGAGAATGCTGAGAGAGACATAGCATAGATGCAGGCACGACGAGGGCAGGGGGATGAGGTAGTGCTGGAAACTATGTGTGCAGAGAGGGAGAGATCCACAGAGCAGATACGTTTATTGATAGCGGCACAGGAGGCATGAGAGCAGGAGCGACGGGCCATGAGCAGAGAGAGGGATAGGTACAGGTATGAGCGGAATGCCACTCAGTACCAGGCTGGGCAGAGAGATGACTATATATAGGAGGCAGCATATTGAAGGTGCGTGTACGAGCAGGCAGTGTCAAATCTGGCGTAGTGTACAGCACGGTATGTTAGGCAGACACCTCAGATGCTGGCACCATCACAGTCATTAGGTACACAGACCAGAGGGTTCAGTGATTTCCAGCTGGCTCCTCCTCGGTTTGGGACTCTAGGGCGTGAGTCTCAGGGGACTCCGACACACACGGGGCCAGTACCTGAGTCTCCGCAGAGGTCACATGTGGGAAGCTCAGGACATGCAGAGGATAGATGACAGGATGCAGGTGTTTTTGACAGGTACCAGATGGTAGTGGAGTGTACCTTATTTTGAGCATGATATGGAGGTGTTTATGTGATGACCATATTTTGGATATGGATAGTGTACTATTATGATGATGATATGTGATGGTCCCATGATAGTGGATGTCACACATTTTGGCGATGGATGGTATGCATATGGTATTTTATGTGATGTTCCTATGTATGTTATGCATATGTATATGATGTTTAATGTGATGTTGATGTTTTACTTATGCATGTGTGATTATGTTAAATGATTTATGAATGGTAATGTAATTGTGTTATTGATGTGAGTAATATGGACCTAATGAATTGACGTGAATGCAAATGGATAAATAAATGGATGTAAATGTAAATGAATGTAATGAATGAATGTAAAATGGATGTTAATGCACTTAATGAATTTAATGCAAATGGATAAATGAATGGATGTAAATGGATAAATGAATCTAATGAATTGATGTGAATGCAAATGGATAAATGGATGTAAATGTAGATGAATGTAATGAATGAATGTAAAATGGATGTTAATGCACTTAATGAATTTAATGCAAATGGATAAATGAATGGATGTATGGATGAATGAACCTAATGAATTGATGTGAATGCAAATGGATAAATGTTTAATGTAAAGGGATAAATAGACCTAATGATTGTGGACATAAGTATCAATGGGTAGATGATACCTGTAGGATGTGGGGGTTGCAGTACCTGTCAAAGACCGTAAAGATCCCGAGAAGAAAAGTTAGTAAGAGTGAATGAGAGATTTGCACAACCAAAACCACGAGTCATAGATGTAGGGGCAAGATAGGATAAAGGGGGGGGAATATGCAATGAGATGAAATGCAATGTGAATGCAATTTGCCATCCTTTAGGGCACTGATTTTTGCTATAGCACAAGACATCGGACGTCAGGGTATGCAAACCAAGACGGATTAATGTCAAATGCAGAAAACAAACACAACAAACAAGAAGGATATCCCAATACCCCAAAGTCGTGATGGCGTTGGTCAGGATAGGTATTGGAATAACCACAAGCACAAAGAGATGCCCCCACATAACACGGGGTTCAAAAAGAATCCCGGTGGGTACCATGTGGGGCATCCCAGCAGGCAAAAAAAAAAGTCAAGAGATGTCCCTATGTTAACTAGGCAAAACACACCATAATATGAAGGATCATGGCGATCTTGACTAGTGTTTATAGGGAGCTCAACTGATAAACAAAATCCAAAAGTACCAAAAGATCATAATCAATTACAAGTGTCCTTTGCCATAAGATCCCAGGGATGGATGGGGTTGATGTGGTATGTTAGGAAGGATGCATCCTGTTAAGACCGATGATGAATACTAAGCTAAAGTGACCTAGATGACGCAGGATAATTGCCATTGGATAGATTTATTGAGACAAGAAGACTTTGTTTGTGAAGAATCAGCGATGATAGAGACATACCTGACAACGAGAGGATGAGACATAACCTAAAGACCTAGGGGCTCGAGGGTTGATCAAAGATCAACCTTGCCTATGTGAAAGCGCAGAGCCCTCGTAGTTCAGGAAAAGACGATGATAAAAGAGCGAGAAGTGAACTGATGGAAACCAATGGAAGACCAAGACAGACACAAGCCCTGGGGGTAGATCAAAAGATCAACCTTGCCTACGTGCAAGTGCAGAGGCAATGTAGTTTAGATACGACAAAAGACCGAAGATGAACAAGATCAAAAAGTGGACCATGAGGACAAGTGATAAGGACAAAATGCCTCGGGGGCCGATCTAAAGATTAGCCTCGCTTACGTGCAAGCGCAAAGGCGTCGTAGTTCAAGAGGGGATGATGAGAAAAGTGAAAAGAGGGTGATGATGACAGAAGATGGAGGATGAAGACACAGAGAAGCCCCGGGGGTAGGTCAAAAGATCAACCTTGCCTACGTGCAAGCACAGGGGCAACGTAGTTCACAAGGAGACACGATGAGACCAAGATGGAGACAGACAAGAAGAGATGACACAAGCTCAGATTAGGATAATAAGCTCAAGGTGTTGGATAGCAGATGATGGTCGTCCAATGCTCAACCAAAATATACCAAGCGACGAGGTGATGCGAGCAGATGGGAGGATATGGGGATTGAGGAATCGGTGGGTAAGCCATAGAGTAATCCACACGCGAGGTAGATAATGATTCAGCCCTATACGAGAGGCGGCCGTTGCCAGGTTTTCACCAATCGTACATATCCAAGGTGCCACACAGGGGTGGTTTTCACTATAGGATGAATTATTTCTCTTTACTATTTTGGATTTTTGGATTTTTTAATTTTTTGTATTTTTGACTTTTACCAGGAAGGATACCCCAACTAATCTAAGTGTAGAACTTCTTTAGATGCATGATGTTGATGGGTTCCTCCAAAGGCTCACCTTTAGGGGTGGAGAACCTGTAAACAACATAACCATACTTGGAGGTGATGACATAAGGGCCCAACCAGTTTGCTTCAAACTTACCTTTCTTCTCTCGATCTTGCTGATTCCATTGATTTTCTTTTAGGACTAAATCACCAATCTCGAATTGGCGAGGGCGAACTTTCTTATTATAGCTCCTTTTGAGTCGATGTTGATAAGCTTGTAGATGGGTATAAGCCTTGACTCTCTTTTCATCGAGCAATTCCAATTGTGCCAAGCGTGCCACTCGGGTGTCTTCATCAGTGATGAGATTCTTGAGGGAGATGCGGAGTGAAGGGATTTCAACTTCGATTGGCAAGATGGCTTCAACGCCATAGACGAGGGAATATGGAGTGGCTCCAGTAGGGGTGCAGATGGATGTACGGTAGGCCCAAAGAGCAGGATGGATATGGAGGTGCCAATTGCGGCCAGTGCTATTGACCATCTTCTTAATGATTTTGATCAGTGTTTTATTTGTCACTTCTGCCTGCCCATTACCTTGGGGGTAATAGGGAGTGGACCAACGATGCTAGATATGGTATGTCTCACAAAGGAATTTCATGCACTTATTTTTGAATGGTTTTCTGTTGTCGGTGATGATGGCGGAGGGGATACCATACCTGCAGAGAATATGGTAGAGGATGAACTTAGAGATCTGAACACCAGTGATCTGAGTGAGTGGAATGGCTTCCACCCACTTGGTGAAGTATTCAGTGGCTATGATGATAAAGGTATGACCATCTGAAGATGGAGGGTAGATCTTGCGAATCAAGTCGAAACCCCATTGTGAAAACGACCAAGGTGTCATGATGGGTTGGAGATCTTGTGTTGGAGCGTGAATCAGATCTGCATGTTGTTGGCACAGAAGACACTTTTTGACATACTCACAAGCATCATGTTCCATTATGGGCCAGTAATATCCTACTCTGAGAATCCACTTGGCTAGGGCCATACCATTAGAATGGGCCCCACAAATACTGCTATGCACTTCTGTTAATGTTGTGCGGGCTTCAGTTTCGTCTAAACAACGGAGGAGAGTTCCATCATACCCACATCGATAAAGTGTATCACCAATAATGGTGTAATGGGCTGTGTGTTGGATAAATGATTTACGTTGGTTTCTTGTGAGGTTAGGCGGGAGGGTGTTGTCATGAATGTAGGTGTAAATTTCATGGTACCAAGGGGATTCAGGACCTATAATAGCACACACCATGTCATTCTCAGGGACATCATATTCTGGGATTAGGAGTTGCTCAACTAGGAACCGACAATTTGTGCAATCCTTCGGCATGTCGAGGAGAGAACCAATGGTAGCCATAGCATTTGCTGCCTTATTCTGGAATCTCGAGATCTGCTCAAATTGGATGGTAGTGAAATATTTCTTGAAGTCATCCACCATACGTTTGTAAGGAAAAAACTTTTCATCCTTTGTCAGAAACTCATCGTTAACCTATTTTATGATTAACTAGGAGTCACCAAAAACTTGCAAGTGGGTGATGTGCCATTGAACTGCAATTCTGAGGCCGGTGAGAAGGGCTTCATATTCAGAGATGTTCTTGGTGCAAGGAAAAGCCAATCTAAATGATTTCGGTATGTAGTCGCCTTGGGGGGTGATAAGCAAGATTCCTGCCCCCGATCCATTATGGGTGTGTGATCCATCAAAGTACAATGTCCAGGTGGTGGTTTCTGAGACTGCAAATACTCCTTCATCTGGGAATTCAGTTTCTATGGGATAAGCATCCACTAATGGGGCATCCACCAACTGATCAGCTATTACTTGTCCTTTAATGGCTTTTCTATCCACATATTCTATATCAAACTCACTGAGGAGCATGATCCATTTAGCCATTCGACCAGTCAGGGTTGTCTTGGATAGCAGGTACTTGAGGGGGTTGACTTTGGATATTAATTTTATAGGATGGCTGAGCATATAGTGGCGTAGCTTTTGTGTGCTAAAGACCACAACAAGACAGACCTTTTCCATTGGTGAATAGTTGAGTTCATACCCGACCAGTGTGTAACTGATGTAATAGATTGCCCGTTCTTTTGAAGATTCATCATGTTGTGCTAATAATGCCCCCAATGCTACTGACGTGGCCGATATGTACAACAGGAGGGGTTTGCCAGGGATAGGTGGCATCAAGATTGGCGAGTGGGCCAGATATCCCTTGAGCATGTTGAAGCCCACCTGACACTGTTGATTCCACTTGAAACTGGTGTCTTTCTTGAGAAGGTGGGCAAATGACTAACATTTATTCGCAAGTTGGGCTATAAAGCGGCAGATGGATTGTAGTTTCCCTTGGAGACTACTTAATTGTCTCAAGTTTCTTGGAGGAGGCATATCCATGATAGCCTTCACCTTAGCTCGGTCAACCTTGATGCCTCTGCGGGACACTATGAAGCCCAAGAGTTTCCCTGATGTGACACCGAATACACACTTTTTTGGATTTAGTCAAAGCTTGTATTGTTCTAAGCGCTCAAAGATCCATTTCAGAATGGCAGGGTGTTTTTCCTTGGTTCCAGATTTTGCCAGTAGGTCATCAACATAGTCTTCCATGATGATGTGAATGAGGTCATGGAATATAACTGTCATTGCCTGTTGATATGTTGCCCCTGCATTTTTGAGACCAAAGGGCATGACATTATAACAAAAAGTACCCCAAGGTGTTGTAAAAGCGGTTTTATGTTGATCGTCGGGGGCAATTCGGATCTGATTATAGCCAGAGAAGCCATCCATGAGGGATAGCATCTCATGTCCCATAGTGATGTCGACCAACATGTCGATGTTAGGCAAGGGGAAGTCATCTTTTGGGCAAGCTTTGTTGAGATCCTGGAAATCTGTACAAATCTTGATGTCTCCATTGGGTTTAGCAATAGGTACAATATTAGAGATCCAATCAAAGTAGTCAATGGGACTGATAAAACCAGCATCCAGTAAATTTTCCAGTTCTTTCTTAACCAATAATGCCACTTGTGGGTGCATTTTTTGGAGCTTCTGCTTGACAGGTTTAGTCTCTGGATGGACATCCAGATGGTGGACAACAAGATTGGGATCTAAGCCAGGCATATCAGAGTAAGCCCATGCAAAGTTGGTAATCCCTTCACGGAGAATTCAGACAATGGTGGTGTATTCTGCTTCAGATAAAGATTTAGCCACATAGGTTATTCTTGGAATCTCTTCTGTCCCCAGGTTCGCCTCTTGCGTTTCTTCAATGAGAATCGAAGATTGCTCAGATAGTCATGTTCCTACAAGGGGAAGATGAATGTCCCCATCTTCCAGTGTTGTATCAAGGTTTTCACTGTCAGATAGATCCTTTGTTTTTACTTTTTCATAGCCAAAAAGCGCCTTAGTGAGGTTTTCACTTGATAACCCATTCTTCTTTTGTTTCTTTTTTCTTTTGCGATTAGGGCGTTCATCTTCCCCCAATCCCATTAAATGTACGTAGGTATCCTCTGAGGGAAAAGTGTTAACCGGTGTGCTACCTGGTAGGTCATGATCGATAAGCTCAGGATGTTTAAGGGATAAAGTTATGGATAAGCATTCAAACATGGCGGGGAGGTCAATGTGATTCAGATCATCGTACGCGTGTATGATGGATTCCTCCTCGGGTATGTCTTCAAGGGAACTGTTGTCAACACTAACATTGTTAGAGGTGTTAGTGGACGTTGTAAGACCCTTCTGTTTGGCATCATAGCCCAAGCCCAAATTCCTTGGTCGGATGGTAGTTGCTTCGACGGGTAGACGTCTTCCTTGTTCTTCTGTACCAAGGCCTTCGCCTTGGTAATGGAAATTTTCAATGAATTTGGAGGCATGTGGATAGGCTTCGTGAAAGTATTCAATAAGGGACCGTGGTGGTTCAGGCTCCTCCCAATAAACCCATTGATTGATATCATCGTCCATTAGATCCTGGAGGGATCCCAAATTATTGAATGTTGTGGACCCCACATTCTTGGAAGTGAGGGTGAGTGTCTTTTCTTCTACTTTTGGTAATGGCAGAATCGGTTGCCCATATGTGCGGGGCGAAGGTGGCATGGTTGCCACATTGAGTGTGGTGTGCATTTTGTATTCACCACATCCTTTATCTACGATTTGGACCTTGGTGACGGTGGAAGGAGGTGTGGATGATGGTGGGGATGAAGTGTTCAGAGTATTGGTGGATGGGATAGGATCGGATGTCGGTGGTGCCCCCATATCTACCCCTGGGCAATAATGTGAATGTGGAAAAGAGGCCTCCAAGGCGCGATAATATTCAAAGGGTTGAGCATCGGCTTGTATGGTGACTTCCATTCCTTGAAATGGGAATTTTAGGCATTGGTGATAAGTGGATGGTACGGCTTGCATAGAGTGAATCCATGGACGGCCAAGAAGGATGTTATATGGGAGTTCAAGGTCCAGAACATGGCACATAGTGTATTGTACAATGGGGCCCACTTGTATAGGGAGGCAAATAATTCCTTTGGAATCTCGCTCTGCATTATCATAGGCCTTGATGGTGATCACTTGATTTCTCAGATCAGCTTGGGTGTATCCAACCTGTTGTATAAACTTTAACATACATAGATTTAGGGCTGAACCATTATCTACTAATACCCTTTTTAATTTTTGACAGTTGACATCGACCTCGAGATGGAGGGGGCAGTTGTGGTTTGAATCGAGATGCGACATGTCCTTTTGGCTAAAGGCTAGCTAATAGGTCGATGAAAGATTGCCTACCAATGCTTGAAATTGGGTAGGGTCAATATTATCAAGTACTTGTGTGCTTTGCAAAGCCTTATTTAGGATATCTTGATGTACGGGAGATGACTTAAGCAGATCCAGAATGGATATTTGGGCTGTAGTTTTACCTAGATGGTCTAGGATATTATACTGGGAATTGGCGGATGGTCATTGGGTGGATGGAGATGCTGTTAGGACTGTGATGCGGGTTCGCCGAGTAGTAATAGCACATTGTGGATCTTTTCCGTTAACGTGGATCATGGATACACGTGGTTCCACTTGTTCTACATATGAAACCACACCTTGATAATTGTATGGTACTTTTTTGTAGTTGATATTATTGGTACTATTTCCTGGCTGGTTGTTATTGCTAGGTCCAGGATTTGAGTTGGACGTACTAGGACCCTGATTATGATTAGGAAAGGCGTTTTGGTATATTTGTAATTGAGCATTGGATGAAGATGTTGCGTTAGCATCTACATGTATTTTGCCTCGATCAATGAGACCTTGGATGTAGGTTTTTAAGCCTTGACAATTCACAGTATTCATTGTCTTTAAACCAAGCAGGCTTGGGTTTAGATGTATTGAGGGGTTTGGTGACAAGGTATGTTATGGGGTAATTGGCTTGAAGAAGCTTATTAAACACCGCGCTAAGGGGTTCTCCCAACTAAGTGAATTGTCGTTTATTCCCACCTTGGTTATTTCGATTGGCTTGTTGTCGTGATGCCCCTTGGGGGACGGATATGGCGTTCTGAATAGACGGTTGTTGTTAGGAAGGATATCTTTGCGTGGTGTTGGCTACTTGGACATGTTTAGTGTCAGTGACACCATCATTAACAACATTTTCGTTTCTATTCCAAAAACAAGGTTTATCCCTGAAGGACTTCTCTCTATGGGAATTGAAATGTTTGACTTGTCCTCTTGCAACAAGGACTTGTTCTAAGATGGGGCCTTTCTCCACAAGTCCTGCAAAAGTAGTGATGCAATGGAGTTGGAAATTGTGCGCCATATCTGGGTGAGAGTTTTTGATAAACAACGTTACCATGTCTTTTTCTATTGGTGGGGATTTCATCCTACTAGCCAAGGCATGCCATCTTTGCAAGTAGGTTGCAAAGGTCTCTCCATCGCGTTGTTTTTCTTTGAGGAGATCAAGTGTGTCAATATCTTTCTCTAAGTTAAAAGAGAAGTGAGTGACAAACTGTTCAGATAGCTGTGTGAAGGTTTTGATAGATCCTTTTTCTAGACCCATAAACCAGTTGAGGGCAACCCCTTGCAAAATTTTAGGGAAAAGTCGGATGAGGTAATTGTCATTGTGCATGACCTCTTGGCAATGAGCATAAAAATCTTGAAGGTGAGCTCTAGGATCCTTGGTTCCTTTGTATTTGTCAAATTTGGGTATCTCAAAATTTTTAGGAAAAGGAACCAAGGAGATGGAGGGATCAAACAGATAAGGGCATATGTCCTCAAACTTGAAGGATTATTTTCCTGTTCCAGCTTGTAAGTCCTTTAATGCGGCTTTTACTTCTTCCAAGTCTTTATTGACGGGAGTCAAAGTGGATTGAGTGTATGGATAATGTTGTGGGTATGATGAGGATGGCCCTACCATTGTTGGATCATAAATGGGCTAAGTCGGGTATGAATGCATTGGTTGATTGTAAGAAGGTTGATGATTGGATGATTGGTTGTGCTGAGTGGGAGCCACTTGTTGTTGATAGTAAGACATAAGAGAGGGGGCCTATTGCTGCATAGCATTTTGGTAATGCATAGAGGTAGGGCCTCTTTGTTGATGTGATGATGTTTGTTGATAATAGGAAGTGTAAGGTGCCCCATGTTGGTGAGTAGGTTGTTGTTGAAAGTAGGGTGGATAGGATGGGTTTTGTTGTGCAATGGTGGGTTGCTGCATGGTATATGGATATGGATTTAATGTTTGTTGATGAGGATTGTGTTGAGGTTGTGCAGGGTTGGTGTAAGGTGGCCGTTGTGTACGTGTTTGGTTTAGCACATTCTGAGGAGGGTTTGTATGGGATGGAATAGTGTATGTGCTAGAGGGATGATAAAGGTATTTGGTGAGCGGGTTATGGTGTGTTTGTGTAGGGATGTGCACATGTTGTTGTGGAGGTTGTTGTTGTTGTTGATGAGGTGGATGAGGTAAGACTTGTTGTTGTTGAGGCGGGTGAGATGGGATGTATTGTTGCTGTTGTGATGGGTTAGGTGGGATGTGTTGTTGTTGTTGAGATGTATGTTGCACCACTTGATGTGGTGGTTGTGTGAGAACGAAAGGGTGTTGCGGATGTTGTTGATGTAAGTGTTGAGATGAAGCTATTGTAGTAGCAACATATTGTGGCGGTGCTGGTGGTGTGGTGGATTGGTGTGGATTATTTGGAGGTTGTTGAAATGCAAGCGGTAGTGCATTGGTAAGTGGAGGTGTGCCCCCAATATTAGAATATGGGGGAGGAAGTAGTGGAGCAGAGGGGATGTATGACGACATGCCATAGGTGTGGGGGTCATTAGGATTAGGTGGTGGAATGGTAGATGTTGTGGGTAGAAGATGAGGATATTCTTAGACTTGATGGATGATAGCATTTCCAAGTTCGGGGTGGTACCAATTTTCAGTGGGTGCACCTTCAGGAATGTAGGAGCTTTTTGGAACATTTTGTGAGGTTTGTGGGTCAACGAATGGGGGAAGGGCATATTGTGATGTATCAAAACTGGATCATGGTTTGACTCCCTTCATGAGTAAGGTGGCAAGGATCTTATCCCCACATTCGTTTAGGAGGCGATCCGTCATTTGGACATTGGCAGGATTGCTGAGATATTCATCAACAGTGACTTCAGGTTGATTGACCATGTTTTCATCACTAGGTGGTGTGATATTCTGGATGTCAGTGTTTGATTGGGATGAAACACCATTATGGGGATCATGTGGAATGTTATTAGGATCTTGAGGGGCATTTGGTTGGGAACCTTGTGTTTATTGGTCTACCATCAGCTTTTTTATTTGTGAGCGGGTTTGAACGGGCATGAACGTGCAAAATGACTAAGTGGTTTCAAGATTCAACTTCTAGATGATGACTTAGGCGATAATTTGGATGGATTGATTTGAATTAGATGATGATTGATGTTGGTTTGATTGGATCAAATGATGATGTATCACTGTTGATGATTAGATGATGATTGGATTTGATTGGATCAAGTGATGATGTATCACTTGATGAGATTGGATGATGATCGGATTCGATTTGGATCAATTGGATAAATTGATGATGTCCCAATTGGATGATTGGGTGGTGATTGGATTTGATTGGATCAAGTGATGATGTATCAATTGATGATTGGATGATGATAGGATTTGATTTGGATCAATTGGATAAATTGATGATGTCCCAACTGGATGATTGGGTGGTGATTGGATTAACTGATGATTTGGATTGATGATTGGATTGGTGATTGGACTAAATGATGATTTGGATTGATGATTGGATGATGGAAGGGATCTTAAAACCTGATTTGGAGATCACCCTAGGTGAATTGTAACATTGGTTGATCAAATTAAATCAATGATTATGATGCCTAATCCACCTTGAGATGGAAGGGGATTGATTTGGGCTAATGATGTTGACTTACAACACAAATCCATTTCAAGATAGAAGTGGATTGATTAGGTTGAAGACAAGGATTGATTATGTAGGATAATGATCAATTTAACGCCTTGATCAATTTGGGAAAATGACTCCTAAAACAAGGTCTTAAAGGTTTTTTTTGTTGAGGAATAATGATGGATGCAAAGGGAAGATATGTTGTTGAAGATGTTTAGGTCTTGTGATAAGGCGGATGTTCCAAATGGTGGAATGGTCAATGTGAATGTGGTAAATGGATGTTTTTGGAGAGGTTAAATGGAGGTTTTGAGGATTCAAACAGAGATTCAAAATGATCAAATGGGTGAAACTATCCGTTTAGGGGGCGTATTCGCACTTCTACAGAAAAAGCTGAAACAGAGGGCAAGGTCGCCCCTCTGCAATAAAAAGGCTAAAACAGCAAAGGACAGATTCGCCCCTCTGCAGAAAATGGCCGAAACAGAGGGCAAGGTCGCCCCTCTGTAGTGGAAATTTGAACTTGATTTGGATAAGGGATTTTGGCAAGGACTTAAAATGGTTTAATAACAATTTGACTTACCAAAATTTAATGGTTCTTCACAAAAAGACACTTTGAATAAGCACAATCCTATGATTAATGTTTTAATGGGTATGGCCAGCAAAGGTCTTACTCTAGGATGAACAAGGTTTCTAGGGAGTCCTCGATATATGCTCGGTACGTGAGGCACAGGCGTGAACACCAGTCCATCACAAGCATGAGTCGGGAGCCCCAGCGAGATACTGAAAGGCTCGGACCAACTCTTCATGTCTATCTAGGTACCACCCTAGCTTCGACGTTCCACTAATTACGATGCAACTGGATTGGGGTACAACTTTGCCTCTCCCCCCTTTATATGCCCCGTCGGTACACGTGGTTGGAATCGTCCCTTGGGGTGATGAAATCCCTAAGCAGGTCCCACTAAGAAGAGGACACTAATCGTTTCCAACTACCAACTTTGGATCCGCACAACGTGCAAAGGAGGAAGGTGAAAACAAACTAATGCCCCCTTAAGGTAAAATAAATAAAATAGACACAGCAAGCAGCAAATATTTCTTTCCCCTACTTATACTAAGTAAATAGATAAAGCAGTAAGGAAAGACTTTTAAAAATCAAAATAAAAGGAGGGCCCTGCAAGCAAATGTTAGTTATTTATCTTTTCCCTTTTTGTGATTTTGCAGCAAAAATACGCAAGATACTAGTAAGCAATCTGACTTCACTCACCAACAAACGGGATTAGTGGGTTAGAGCACAGAACAACAAAATAAAGAGACAAAAATGAAGCTAAAATGTCCCTTTTTACTTTCTCGAATGTGCTATTAAGGGAAAATTCGCCCCTCTGTAGAAAACAGTCAGAAACAACAAAGGGCAAGTCCGCCCCTCTACAAAAAATAGTCGGAAACAACAAAGGGCAGGGTCACCCCTCTGCAGAAAATGGTCAGAAATAGAGGGCAAGGCCGCCCCTCTGCACAAAACAGTCAGAAACAGAGGGCAAGGTCTCCCCTCTGCAGAAAACAATTAGAAACAGAGGGCAAGGTCACCCCTCTGCACAAAAACAGTCAAAAACAAAGGGCAGGGTCGCCCCTCTACAGAAAACGATCAGAAACAGAGGGCAAGGCTGCCCCTCTGCACAAAACAGTCAGAAACAGAGGGCCAGGTCACCCCTCTATAGAAAACAGTCAGAAACAAAGGGCAAGGTCGCCCCTCTGCACAAAAACAGTCAGAAATAGAGGGCAAGGTCGCCCCTCTATAGAAAACAGTCAGAAATAGAGGGCAAGGTCACCCTTCTGTGACGTCTGGGAGGGCAAGTTCGCCCCTCTGCGACCTGAATCTGCAAACAAGCTAACAACAGAAAATGTGAAAGAAAGTGACCCCTTTGTGCGTCCCACCGGGCGTACCAAAAATGTGATCCTAATAAAATGTTGCTTCCTAAATGTGAAATGTTAGATAAAACTAATAATGCAATAAAGAGAAGCAACAAGATAATAGGGCACCTCAATAAGATTAGCCTAATAAGAAGTGAAATATGAAAGTAAGATAAACCAATTGAATGTTGTTATACCTTCATGTTATTGTCTCCTTCCTTGATTGGCCCTTTGGTGCTTCAAGAATTGTGTGCTCCTTGGATGACAAGCTATATTGAATATGCAAATGATATGAAAATGGATGAGGATGTAATGATAATGAGATGAGAGCTCAAGAGATAATTTTGCAAGACTTTTGTTGCAAAAGACTTGATCCCCTCAAATGAGGGAATTGAAGGCTTATTTATAGGTTAAATTGAATTCTCTAGAGAATTCAATAGTTGGGATTGATCCAACAAAGATCAAGATGAAGGGCTATGGTGAGTTGAGGACTCACAAGCCCTCACATCTTGACATGTGGAGGGTGAGATGTCCTAGGGTGGAGTGATGTGGAAATGAGGTGGAAGAGAAGGACAATAGGTGGAAGGGAAGTACATGAGGTGGATGAAGGACAAGTACCTTTGAGGTACCTTGGGGAGTGAGAAGATTTCCTCAAAAAGGAACTTCTTGTCCCCAAATGAGGATGAAACAGACTTTTGAGGAATTTTAGAATTTCTCAAAAATCTCCATGGGAAAAGGGGAAATGTGTGGGAAGAATAAATGTAAATTAAAAATTTACATTTAATGGAGGATTCATTGGATAAAAGGAGGTCTCCAAAAAGCTGGAGATTTGTCACATGTGGGAGATGTGACAAGTCCAAGGTTCTAGAAACCTTGGGCACATGTAAAATGACATGTCACATTTGCATGGGGGATGGAGGAGACTTTGGGAAGATAAAAGTGAATTAAAAATTCACATGGGGAAGAGGGGAACCTTGGTTGAATAAATGTGAATTAAAAATTCACATGGGGAAGGGAGTCCATACCAAAAATGGTAAGTGGGAAGGTTGACCAGAAAAGGTAAGCTAAATATGGTTAATGATTCTAATTAAGGTTGTGCAAACATAGGATTAAGGTAATTAATGGGAGATTAGAAGAAAGTGAGAGATTATGGAGGATGTGACACTTAATCTTGATTAAGTGGTGCACATCCTAATCATAGATTAATTAATTTAATCTGGATTAGAAGAGGGTTATGGAGAATGTGGCAAGGAGAGAGAAAAAGAGGAATTAGAAATTGGTTTTTAATTCAAATGGTTAAATGACTAAATTAAATAATTTGTCATGTTTATTTAATTTAGAGAAGACAAGGGGGTAAGGTAAAGTATTTAATTTATTTAATTACATACTTTAGGAACCTTAGGCAGAAAATGAAATAATGATTAAATAAATTATTTAATCACTATTAATGAAATAGATGAATAAAGTAGACGATTTTGATCATATGGAAGTGATCAAATTTGGATGTCCACAGTACTTTCAACAATATTTCTCAACCTTTTTTTGTAACATCTATAAGTTTTGTTTTTAGTAGAATATTCAAGGAATATACTTTCATTAGACCTTGCATCAAAATTTCCTAAATTTTCTTCATCTCTTTTGATATAACACTTTCTTCCAAATACTCTAAAGTACTTGTCAATAAGAGTCCTTCCATACTAGAACCCATATGGATTATTTATGTTGTTATCTTTGGCTTGAAATCTATTAAGTATGCAAATATCATTATGAATTGCTTCTCTCTAGTAGACTTCTGGTAGGTTTTATTTTTTCATCAGAGTCCTTTTAGCTTCTTGAATAGTCTAGTTTTTCCTTTCAACCACTTCATTCTTTCGAGGAGTTCTAGGGGTAGACAAGTGCCTCATTATTCCATGAACTTCACAAATATGTTAAACTAGTTGGAGTTAATTTATCCACCTCTTTCAGACCTAAAACATTTATTTTCAAATCCATTTCATTCTCAACCATAACTTTAAATGCTTTGAATCTATCTAGTGCATCAGATTTATCTCTAAGAAAATTAACCCATGTCATTCTAGAGTAATCATAAATCAAAAGCATAAAATACCTATCACCTTGAAGACTTCTCACCCTTGTAGGACCATTGGGATATGTATTTTTTAATTCTAGTAGTCTGGTAGCAACTTGTTCTTGTCCTTTGAAACTACTTATTTTCTTTCCAAACTAACAATTCTTGCACATAGCATTGATAGGATTTGTGATTCTTGGTAGGTGTTCACTACATGAACCGAACTGATTCTAACTAAATTATTAAATTTCATGTTACACGTTCTCTGGTGACATAACCAAGTATCATTAATATGAGACATAACGCAATGACCATCAACACCCTTAAGCCGATAGATATTTCCATTTGTCCTCTTACCAATAACAATCATAGTTCTAGATCCTTTTTTGATCTCACATATTTCATAATTAAACACAATATTATATCTTTTGCTACATAATTTTTGAACACTCAAAAGAGTATCCCTTAAATATTTAACATATTAAACATCTTTAGTATTATGCTTTCCATCAAAATTGATTGAACCTATTCCACAAATCTTAGCTCTTGAATCATCTCCGAATTTAACTAATCCTCCATCATACTTTTCAAGTTTAACAAACTTACTCTTGGCTTTGGTCATGTGATTGAAATAGCCATCATTAACAACCCAGTAGTTCTTATCCTGTTTAACATGAAAAGAAAAAACCAAAGTACCTTCAACCTTCTTTGAAACACTTTCCTTCACACAAATTTTAGAGTTAGTAGAAGTAGATTCATCCTTTAAAGCCAAGAACAAGCATTCATTTTCATCAAAATCTCCATAATCAAATTCATCATTAGAAATACCAACATCTTCTTTGACATAGTAACTTCTTTTAATCATCTTTCATTTATTCTCCTTACTTTTATTATTCATAGCTTTGTTTTGACATCTTGAAACATAATGACCTATATTTCCATAGCTAAAAAAATTGAAAGGTAGTTCATCTTTATACTTATTGATGCCCTTTTTCATTCTTCTTACAAATTTAGATTCCACATCATCAAGATCTTCTCCATCTGAATTTTCAATCTTTTTTTATTTTCCAGCCTTGAAAGTAGTCTCTAATTTTGTACCATTTTTCAAATCAAGTTTTCTCATTTCAAATGATGTTAGTGTACCAATTAACTGATCTCTCGAATAAGTATTAAAATTTGAAACATCCTCTATAGTAGATACCTTTTCACTATATGAATCAAGAAGAATTATAAGAACTTTATTTACCACCCTAGGTTCTTTAACTTGTGCACCAAGACCTCTCATAACACTTACCATATCATCAACTCTCTGCATGTAGGTTGTAATTGTTTCATCTTCAAACATTCACAAGGTCTTAAATTGTGCCTTCAGATTCTACAAATTTTCTTGTTTAACCTTGTCATCTCCTTCATAAATGCTTTCAAGCTTACCCCAAAACTTTTTTAGTGGTCTTAAGATTCATAACTTTAACCAATTCATAATTTGAAAGATTATTCACTAGAATAAATATTGCCTTAGCATTTACCTCATGTACCTTGATCTCATTAGTTACACTTGGACCATTTAAATGTGCAAAATATTGAGTCTTTATTACCTTTTCAATCTCAAATCCATGAGATGCCAGATATCATTCCATCTTTGTCTTCCATAACACATAGTTTGTTCCATAAAATCTAGGGAAATCTATCTATTTCCCCATCCTAGATCTACCTCAAGAAGTTAATTTCTTCTCCAAGGAACCTTTCTTTGACACCAATTGTTGAATGAACAAGATAATTGAGAGGGGGGTGAATCTTTTGTAGCAAATCAAAACATCATAAGCATTCATTAAACCCTTATTATGTTAAAGTGATTAATCATGAAATGTAGATGATAAAAATTGAAATAACAACACCATACAGAAGAGAACACTATATTTAAGTGTAAAATCCAATGATGAAAAAGCCACAGTGAGGATTAGCTCAAAATATAATTAATTGCAAAACCCATACAAGGGCTCACTGCCAGAATAGGACACACTATCCAAAAAGGCTTGTAGCCAGGGCTCACCACCACAAAAAGAAACAAAATAAGATAGAAAAGAAATGTAACACAAATAAAATCTTCTTGATGCAATAGCGAATCCACCAAAAATGCTCCAACACTTTCGTAGGCTTGCATGAAAGATTGTGGACACCTTCAACTCAGTGCATTCTGAAATACAACACTTTGAAGTTCGCACTACTCTACTCAAATTCACATCTATACTTCTATAATTCACATCACTTTCATCTATCTTTCCTCTCTCTTACATCTTACAACAACCTCACTCTTATTTATATCATCCTCAACCTTGAAAACCTTCTCCAAGGTTGGAAACTATTTGTTACATTTCAAATTTCAAATTAGGTCGGCACCCAAACATTCCCACGGTGGATAGGAATGAAGGTGAACCAAATAAATCCTTAATTAGGACCCAAATAAATCCTAACACACCTCAAAACTCTTTCATAAACCTTGCATGTAGTGTTAACACTAGGAAAGTCAATACCCATGTTAAACACCATAAATCATTAAGTACACACTTCCTTCAATAAGAAATTTTTGAAAAAATAAAATTCACTTGAACATGATCTGTAATAATCCATGAACCACCTGATATTCAAAAAATACTTCATCCAAACTCGCATCATATAAATACTTCAACCAAGAATATATGGTTAACCTTATTCGCACACCGATGAATGAAACACACACTATACTATATCAAATCAAGTGAAACCTTGAATTATGAAAGATACAAACATTATACAAAAATTCCCAAATCCACACAACCTAAAGCCAAACTATAGAGAAATGTGGAGAAAATACATTTCTCCTAGACCATAGAAAAGACCTATGAGAAATTGGTTCACACACTAGTGAAAATATCTCACTCTGCACAGTGATCCAAAAACCCAAATTTTGGACATAGCAACTAATGATAACCAAGAACAACATATTAGATCCACATAGGCATAGCGTTAACACAAAATAAACTTAGAGCACATCCCAAAGAACATTTTAAACACTTGCACAACACTATTTTATTTGTTTATCAAATTTTCTCAAAACCACTTGGAAACCAAGTACCAGAGACATCATATCAACACAATACTCCATTCCAACAAATATCTAGACACTGTAGCATAAATATAGCTCCATGTACTCACAAAACTTCCTCAATATCTCAACTACATGTGTACAACCTGCAACAACCTATTTTCCACTTTTTCACAATTTTCTCAATATCCTCGATGTGTCTTCATCATGCAACTGGCTTCCTCAACACATAGTTGACATCAATGGAAAGAATAGCCAGTTGAAATACTATTGAAATAAATCACAACACATTCATACTTGCAACATTCTATTGTCTCCAATGATTTGATTCTCAGAATGGTTCTTCTACACATACTTAGGAGTCTTGGGAGTATTTTTTGGATCTTCTTCTTCCATTTGCAACCTCTTTTCTTTCTCTTCCACTTTTTCTTCTTCACTACAAGAGGGCTCACCAGATTCATATCCTTCTATTATCTCTAAGATTTGATGTGGTTCTTCATCCACTTTGACACTTGCACTTCCAATAATCTTACTTAGTCCCTTGTTGTAGCACTTATATTCCTTGCTCTTTGTAAAATATCCAAGGAAGATTCCTTGATTTGATCTTGCATCAAAATTTCCTAAATTTTCTTCATCTCTCTTGATATAACATTTACTTCCAAACAATCTAAAATATTTCACAGTAGGATTTCTTCCATACCATAGCTCATAGGGAGTCTTTGAACTATTTACTCTTGCTTGTCCTCTATTGAGAATGTAGACTGCAGTTTGAATAGACTCTACAATAGACATTCGATATATTTTCATCCTTCGTCATGGTCCTTGATACCACTTGAACTATTCTATTCTTCCTCTCCACAACCCCATTTTGTTGTGGAGTCCCAAGATTTGACAAATTCCTTTTTATCTAATGATTTTTTACAAAAGTTGTTAAACTCATTAGAGGTGAACTCACCACCTCTGTTAGACCTTAAACATGATTTTCAAATCCATTTCATTCTCAACCATAGATTTAAATTCTTTAAACTTATTTAGAGGCTCTGATTTTTCTTTTAAAAAGGTCACCAAGTCATTCTAGAGTAATAATCTATATCAATAACATGAAATACATGTCACTTTCAGGGATTCTTGTTCTAGTAGGTCTACATAAGTCTATATGCACCACCTCCAAAGTTCTTGCAGTATAGAATTCCTTAATTTTGAACCTCTTTCTTCTCTACTTCCCAACCTAACATTCTTTGAAAAATGTATTGATAGGTTTGTAATTCTTGTCAGATCTCTCACAACTTGAGCAGAGTTGATTTTCACTAGGATATCAAAATTGATGTGACCCATTCTTCTATGCTATAGCTAACTTTCATTGGTCTAAGTCATAAATCACTTGTCGCTACCATTTATGAGATGATAAACATTTCCTTTTGTCCTTATTCTTATTGCAACCAAAGTTCCAGAGCCTCCTTTTCTAATTCACAACCACAATCCTAAAATATAAGATTTTATCTTCTACTACACATTTTTCCTACACTTAAAATATTGTGTTAGAGACCCTTGACATAAAGAAAATAATATATCTTATGATTTCCATCAAAACTTATTGAACCTTTTCACAAATATTAGTAGAAATATCATCACCAAACTTAACAAGACCACCATCAAACTTCTCAATTTTAAGAAACCTACTCTTATGACCAGTCATACAATTTGAGCATTTGTTGCCAATTATCCAATAGTTTCTCTCTTCTCTTGCATGAAAACCAGTTTGTATAGTTTCTTCAATATTATGAAATTTTTGAAGTTATTTCCTTCACACATCTTTTAAGGTTAGTAGTATTAGTTCCAACATTCAAGGCCATGAATAAGCATTCATCACTTTCATCATCTAGATAGTCTAATTCCTCAACATCAGATATGCCACTATTTTATTTAACATAATAACACTTCTTGACTGATTTACTTTTGTTATCTTTGTTTTTATCATTTGAGACTTTGACTAGATATTTCGAAGCATGATGACCTATATTTCCACAATTCAAACACTTGAAGTGTAACTGACCTTTGCATTTTCTAGTGCCCTTTTTAGTCTTCTTACAAAATTTGCTTCCACATCATTAAGATCTTCCAGATTAGATTCATCATTCATCTCTATCTTGATGACTTTAAAAGTGGTCTCTTTCATTGAATCAGCCTAACCAAAATATCTTAATTCAAAAGTAATTAAAGCCACAAACAACTAATCTCTAGAATATTGATCTAAATTTTGAGCTTCCTCAATAGCAACAACTTGAGAACTATAATATTTAGGAAGGGTTCTCAATACATTTTTCACAACTTCACTCTCTTCTAGCTTTACACCAATACCATTGATGGCATTGACCACTTCATCCACCTTGTGCATTTGCCTACAATATCTTCATCCTCTGAAATCCTTAGGATTTCAAATTTGGATTTGAAATTCTGCATATTTTCTTGTTTGACCTTTTCATCTCCTTCATAAATAATTTCCAACTTCTTTCAAATCCCTTTAGTATATTTTTAGCTTATCACCTTCACAAGTTCTAAATCATAAATTCTACTTAGAATAGCATACCTCTCTTTGACATTGTTCTCATACTCTTTGATATCATTATCACTAGTTGGAGTAGTAGTGGGCATGGTATAACCATCTTCAACTAACTTCCACACAATATACCCTATTGATACAAGATAGCCTTCCATCCTATCCTTCCAAAAAGTGTAATTTTTTCCATCAAACATAGGAGCCTTGACACCTTTCATGTGCACCATCTGGATCTACCTCAAGTAGTTAAGCTTCTTCCAAGGAAACATAGATTTGATACCAATTGTTAGACAGATAGGATAACTAAGAGGGGGGTGAATCAATTGTGCATTAAAAAATCAAACCTTTATTAACATTTAAACCCTTATTGTCCTTCAAACCCTTAATCAAAATCAACATGAATCACACTAGATTTATATGAAACAACACATCAACAATTATAAACAATAGAACACTAGATTTATATGGAAAACCCAAGAAGGGAAAAACCACGGTGAGGATTAGCTCACAATATATATGAATAGAAACATTGAATACAATAGGCTTACTACTAGAGGGATCACTTCCCAAAGGACTCATTGTCCAAAAGAAAATAAAGAAGGCCTCATTGTTAAGGGCTCGTTACCAAGGACTCACTGCTCAAATAAAAGAAGAAAAGAAGACTATTACAAAGAGATACACTATCTCAGAGAAATAAGAGAATCCATGAAAATAACTCTACACCATCTACAACCTTCAGCTCACTGCTTCAAGAAACTTCTAGCACATTGAAAATGTAGACACCTTATCCTCACTGCTTATGGTAGCATTAAGTATTTAAGGTCACGCTCAAAAAAAAAAAATTGATCACATTCACATCATCACATACTTGTACAACATAGATCCAACAATTAATCTTTCTTATATATCCTCCATGATCTTATAAACATTCTCTAGGTCGACCTTAATGAAAGAAATGCACCTCAAATGTGCAACCACCAAATAGTTCGGTACCAAATACCGCTATGGTGGAAAGAGATGAAGGTGTAACACAAAAAGGGTTAACTAGGACCCAAATATACACCAACTTGATATGCCATGCTTCCACAATCAACAAAGAACATTCACACATGACACCAACACACTAGGTCAACCAAACTGACATAACACTAACATGCAACCACATTAACACCCCTCTTGGCCGAAAAATAACTTGAGGACTACTTATTAACATTACACAAAATTCTAGAGTATTACAAAGATATCATAATATCCAACAATATTGACACAACCACATACAAATGAAGAACATAATCATCATGTGCAACTAGTCAAATTGTTAGAAGAAACAACTCATGAATTCAACCATGTAGAATAGTTGAACATCAAACCATCTAAGGAGAAGTAGATAATAGACAATATGAACATTGTTCCAAATCCACAAGACAAGAAGCCTCAATGTGGAGAAATATGGAGAAATTCCATTTCTACTAGACAACCTTATTCACAGTCCACACACTGGTGAACACATCTTCCACTGCCACATGATCCAAAACCTAAAACTATGGATACAACACCTTTGAGCACCTTTGAACACCTTTGATCATCATATCCAAATCACGTGATCATATCTTCAAGATTGAATAAATGTGTAGCATAATACAAAACACTTGTCTATCACATTGTACACTCTTTAAGAAAAATTTCTCAAAAGCACTTGGAAACCAAGTGATTATGTTGCATCTGCAACATCACAAGCACCTTCTCATCACAACCACAACATATACAAGAGCTGCTAAGCACCAAAACCATACTACCACACTAGAGTTTGACATCCATAAGCACTTTCTCATCACTACCAAACTAGATGTTGACATCAATGGCAACACTAATGACAAAATAGTGTAATAATCTCCAACATATGGAACCATAGAGCCTAGCACGTGTGAATGTTAAATCATTACAATATAGTATAGAGAAGGAGGAATGGAAGATAAATTTAATAATACATGTATTTTACTTATTTTATTTAATGGTTGATAAATATAATATGGGAGTGGGGGCATTCATTTTTCATGACCTAATCCATCTAATATAAAACACATCTTTTTGAAAAAAGAAGATATAGAAAATAAATTGAAAAATACCTAGAGGGGAAGTAAGAAAATAAAATAAAAGCATGGAATAATCTATAGAAAAAATTAGTTTAGGCCAAGGATACCCACCATTAAGTAAACCCAACTTCAGAGAAGTCAAATGATAGTGGAATAAAACCTTCAACACCAAAGAGCCCACCTCCAAAGGAAAATTTATAGGAAAACTAGCTAAAAGGAAGAGGAAATAGCCTTCCTCTAGTGCCTGGGTATCATATCAATAAATTATTTATAATGAGTAAATAGGAGAGAAGTAAAAAATGAATAAGAAAAATTGTCCTCCACTCCTAGAGAATAGAAAGAATAAAACAAAGAACTCACCTCTCTCTAGATATGAACATGAAGTGATAGAGCTAATTTAAATTATGGCATTGTTGGGTGAATATTTTATAATCAACTAACTGACTTAAAAATGACAATTTCAGCCACAATATAGTGAGATTAAATCTCCCCTCTTAGAAAGGGGACTCTCCCTTCTTATTGCTAACTAAATCAACTAGTAATTAACTAAACTTATTTACAATACAACTACCATGGGGGTTTTTCCATTCATCCTATTCTCCCTTTTCAAAATATATGTTCCTTCTTACAATATCATAATGAGAATCCATTGATGTTAAGAAAATGTAATGAAATACTAAGTACTAGCTGGAGAAATTAAAAAAAATATCAAACATAGTTAAACGTAATAATAAATAGAAAGATACAAGTGAGTGTTTAGAACACGAAAACCCACAAAAGCACAAATTTTTTTGTTGCTTTCTATTATGGTATGAAGAGAACAATAATGGTATATGTTGCAGCCCAAAGTCTCCAATATATGCCACCAAAATATCAAATGAACATAGATAACAACCCACATCCCAAAGTCATCGAATTACTTCGATATTACACATGGACACAATCTTCAAAGATAATAATGCAGCTTAAAGTCTACAAAATCAGATTTGAAGCACCTCTTAATATACTCAATTTCATGCTAAAATTTGATCATATACAAGATAATGTAATGAGAAAGACATAAGAACAATCTCAACACATAACAAACTTGATCCAAGGAAAATATTAGATGCCAATTTGCTTCTTTTGTTGATGGAATCTTTATTTACACCTCAAAACAAAGTTTTAAAATTCTTTTCAATTTGACAATGCTTCGCTTTATAAGCTAAAAGAAAGTATTTAATAAAGAGCTCCCTCTTATATATAGAGGAGAGCCAAGAGCTAAAATAGGAAAACTACGACTAACTTGACTTATTCAAAGGAAGAGTCTATTTTTATTTGGGACTTTTCTCCTTTTACATGTAATTGTTATTTTACAAAAGACATGTAATATGTCATCTAAAAATT
Organism: Sequoiadendron giganteum; assembly: GCA_007115665.2. Lineage (NCBI taxonomy): Eukaryota > Viridiplantae > Streptophyta > Pinopsida > Cupressales > Cupressaceae > Sequoiadendron > Sequoiadendron giganteum. The sequence goes on from CM021105.1 coordinate 77,434,319, forward strand.
ACAAATTACATAAAAGAAAAGATTGAAATAAACTAAGTCTAGACAAACATGTTCTTTCACTCTTCATCATTCTTCTCCATGAAGTCTTCATATATTTTCAATGCAATGTGGACTTCATAATCATATGGTCTTGTTGTATGGTTGGAGAAAATGAAAACTTTTGTGATGGATTCCTTGAAACTGATGCATTATTTCTTATGTTTGTCAAAAATCACTTTTAGGTTATCATAAGTTACTTGAAAATCCACTAACTTGTAAATAGAAGCTAATGAAAAAGCTTTTGACTCAATCCTCTATCATCGCCTATCTCTTGAGATTCTTGTAGATCTTTGATTAGCTCATCAATGACATCCTTTTTATGTTTCATGTTTCCCAAATTTTAATGAACATTTTTGTAGTGGGAGCCACCCCAATGTCTAACAACACATCCAACTTGAGATCTCTCATTTTCATCCAAGGTTCAAAACCTTTCTCTAACTCTTACAGATTATGAGATAGTGTGTCAATTATTTGGTTCAATTATGTTTTCACATTCTAAATGTTTTTTATCATTTCAACTGAACATTTGAGCAACTGGGCACCTTGTGCCAATAACATACCAATAACATACCAATCCATTCAATAATAACCTTGCACCTATGCATGAGTCCTTTCATCATTTTTTATTGCAAGATCATCCACACTTTTGGTAAAAGGTGTGATAGACTCAAAAGTTTGAGTTATCATCCACAGTACAAAAGTGAGTTGCTCTACTTGAGTCTTCAATTAATCCTTGATGATCTTATCAATTGAGAAGCCATTGTTGATAACAAATATTTTCACCTTTATGTGTTTGTTTGCCAAATTCTATCCCAGTGATTGCATAGTTTGATAAATCATCTCCTTCAGGAATCTTGGCCTTCTTCATTGTCTTGGTCTGTGTTGGAACCAGTTGGCCAAAGTCAAAGTCATCTGGGGAGACAACTTAATTTTTTAGGTGTTTGTGAGATCATCCAGGGAGGAAGATCAGAAGAACCTCCTTCAACACCTATAACCATGGTTTGTGTTGATGGATTTTCTCCTACAACAGTGGTGGTTGCAACCAATGGATTATGGGTTAGAATTGCAACCAGAATCTCCACACTTGACACATTATTTGCAGAATCAAAATGAATTTTCAAAATTAGATTGTGTGGACAAGATAAATTAGGTGAAGAAAAACTTGGCAAAGAAGATAAAGGGCCAAAAACATCTTCAATGTTATCATGAGGGTTCTCAAAAATTGACTCGCTAGTGGGTGATGAATGAACTAATTGAATTAACATAGTAGGAGCATTAGAGATGGTGGAAACAAAAGGAAATGACTATTCACTTGTGACAACAGGAGGACTGGGACTTGCAATTTTAGTAATAATAGGAGAAGAAGAGATGGGGGTTCTTCTTGTGTAGACTCTGGTTTTGAAGTGGAAAGAATTTATGGCACATCTTCAGCTGGAATTTATTTTTTCTTGCTCACCAACTTGAGTTGATGCCCCCTCTTTGTATTTATTTTTTTCTCCTTTCATCTTGAAAACATACTTAGGCTCCTTCCTAGTTTTAGGAGTATCATCCTTGTTCTTTGTTCTCAACTCTCCTTTCTTACCAATGCTCCAATATCTTCCTCCTCTTTGCATCCTATATTGAAAAGTTTCAACTCAATTCCCTTTTGTTACAACCAAAAATTAGTGTTTGCAATAACATTCTGGAACCTCTCTCTTATGGAAATCATCTCCTTTGTTGACAATTGGATCGGAAAAAGAGGAGTGTTTGTCACACCCCATTTGTTATTAGTGATTTACTTTTACCTTCACAAGTAAATAAGATGGCAAATGCAATCATGAGTTTGATATGCTTGCTAAAAGAATGGATTACTTCACAATAGGTATTATGTGAAAGTGTTGATAAATTCTTAATATGGCTTTGAAAGAGTAAATATGTTTACATTGATTGCTATATAAATATGCTAAAGTTATATTGCATATAGATTTATTATGAATGTATAACTACCATTGTAAATATGTTGAGTTGGTTGCATGGATAGGTTTAAATCCTCCAGGTGGAGGGGAAGTATCACTCATGAGAAGATCTTGGTCAGGTAACCAATAACGTAACCTATCTGAGTTTACACACACACTCACAGTAGAATGGTTGAGTCAGGTTATTGTGTTGGGAAATGGTAATTCATCCTTAGTATGAAGGGTTGCATTAGTAAAGGTCATGATTATTGTTGAATGCATGCTTGGATGATGTTTATATGTTTGGAACTTATGATTCCTTCCTTATATTACTATGCTTCGTTAATGAGTGGAATACATTTTGAATGTATATATGTATGCATATACGTGTCAACGTTAGATCATATGCATGGATGAGCACGTACATGAGAGTAAATAGGTATATGTACCTATGCAAAATTATGAATGGGTTTCTTATGAGCATGGTGACAATGTGAAATGTATGTATACATGTATAAATACATCACATGTATGTTCCTACCAATAAGATAGTAATTGTGTATGTGCTTGATTATGCAATCGAAGGGATTATTTGGTTATCGTATTTATATAGAGTATATACATTTAAATATATATATACATGTAAGCATTGAATGTTGATATAGAGGTGTGTATATACATGTGTGTGTAGTGTATGTATAGTGTTCTTTTATATATACAACAAAATAAATGGATAGCATGCATTCAAATATCGAATGATGATTTTGCAAAGTATATTATATATGTTTGTGAATATATATTATATATATAATATAATAAGTGGATATATATTATATTATTCTATATAATGTATTAATTTACATGATTATTCCAGTTTCAAAGTCTTGTTCTATATATATAAACAGCAACTGATATGCATGTAATAGAATTAGTTTATATGAAGAATATTTCATATGACTATTGGGGAGTGCATGTATTATTATCAATACATGAATTGAATTTAAAATTAAATGATATATCATGGCAACATGTGGAAGTATTGAACTCCATCATATAAAGGGGAAAATACTATGTGAATTCTACGAGAAAAGCATAAATTAACATAGTCTTTTAGGTTGTGCAAAAGATAGAATGAATTAAGACTTAGTCAAGCTTAATATAGGTCAAACCATATACAAGTGATATGCGAGAAATAAGGCCAAACTATGTAGAAATTATTCCACAATAATAATAGGGAAATATGTGACACAAGAGACTTTGAGGCTTGCTTTCAATCCTTCATCATCATTTCTGCATTTGTTAATCAAATAATACCTAAGCAAGTTTATGTCGGTGTTATCCACCTATATGAAATTAAAAAAAAATAAAAAATGTATCCTTGCTATATGGAGTATTGGGATTTTGGTTGTCGGCACATCCGGTGTACACAACATATTTCTCATATGGTGCCAAACCTGATAGGTCCTATCGCTTGATATGCCTTTGTGAGGTTGGAGATATCGGCACCTAAGCCTACTTCTCTAGGGGTATCAAAGTCAATAGAGGCATAAAGGGCACCATAATCTCAGATTCCTCAATGCCCCAATATAACATGATCATGTGATTCTTTGATATCCAATCAATATCAGGGTGACTTCATGCTATTGACGATATATGGGTGGTCATCCCTATGATGGTCTGGCGTGCATGTGTTTGATGTGGTTGTTTAGCAGTACATGGGAAATCAAGATTCACTACATTTCCACATAGTTGTTGTGGAAATCGATCGTATTAGTTGACTTGGTGGGCTACTGATAAAGATGAACCATCTGATTCTTAAACTATTCCATAAAATTTGACTTGGGTGTGGGAACATGCATGGCTGACCTATAGTAATAAGATAACTATGTGTAGTGTTAGGGTAGAGTAGTGTAAGGTAGATAAGGGGTCGAGAGTAGTAAGAATAGAGAGATGCCCTGAAGGGAATATCTAAATGTAACTTTGTATATAGATAAATAAGATTTGTTTGTTCTCATATGCATTCATTTTCTATCTTTATGTGTGTTCATATTTGTGTTGGCTGCGAGATCGAATAGTCTAGCGAGACCCTTCGGTCTTGACTGCACCAAGTGGTATCAAAGTTAGCTTTCTCTTGGGAAGGTGTCAAGAAATTACAAATTCCTATAGATAATTTATTGTGGGTAAGAAGAAGGGGACCCACAACACAAAGAGGATGAGGTAGAGGATGAGGGTACAAAGAGAAACAAACCATGTCCTAGTGGAAATGTTGAGAGGAATTGTTACCAAATTAGAGGTTGTTGAGAATGCACAACGAAGAGGTCATCATATCAATGATATGGGTGATGATGATGAAGAAGAAGAAGAAGAAGATGAAGTTGAAGGAGAACAATGATAACTTGATCGAGGGGAAGAGAGGTTCATTCAAGCACTAATCAAAATGAATAATATACCCTGTTTTGAACCTCCTAAGTACAAAGGGAACCTAAATTTAGATGAGTTGTTGGATTGGATAACTGATATGGAGAAGTACTTCGAATTTGAACCTACTGAGGATGAAAAGAAGGTGAAATATACCAATAAAAAGTTGAAGGGGCATGTATCCCTATGGTGGGATCATTTTTAGACCAATAGATAAGGAGAGGTAAGGAGAAGATAAAATAATGGGACCACATGGTGAATAAACTAAAGGAAAATTCCATGCCTACAGACTATCAGATAATTCTATTTAGGAAATTGTAGAGCTTGAAGCAAAGAGAGACTAATGTTAAGGAGTACATTGAAGAGTTCTATCAATCGAGGAAGATACCTAAATGGTCTGGGAGTGTCCATTCAAGATGAAGTAAGTTTTCTCAAGTTGCAAAGCGTGGAAGAGTCTTATCAATATGCCTTGAAAGATGAGGAGAAATTAAATAGAAATCAACAAGGCAATAACAGAGGTAGAGGCAGAAATGCCTATGGTCGAGGATAAAGTAGTGGTGGAAGAGGATATTCTGCCAAGCAAGATGGAGAAGATACCTCTCAAGACATGAGAGGTAGAGGATATTTTCAAGGAAAATGGGAGTCATCTCGAGGAAGAGGCAGTTTTGGAAGAGGAAGAGGTAGAGGATTCAATGTTACATGCTACAAATGTGGAGAGACCGGGCACAAGTCTTTTGAATGCCCACAAGTTCAAGGTGGAGGCAAAGGAAAGGAGGCCATAGTGCATGTGGCCCAAGTTGAAGATCAAATGTTGGAAACTTCCAAGCATGGACAGACCCAAAAGATGGAGAATCCTTGATGATAAGGAATATTTTATTAAGTCCTGAGAAGGTAGAAGTAGAAATTATATAGAGAAGAAATTTAGTTAGAACCAGATGCAAGTCAGGTGGTAAGTGTTGTAAATTAATTGTAGACAGTGGCATCATTGATAATATTGTGTTTGATGAGATGGTGAGGAAGTTAAATCTGAAGATAATGAAGCATCCCAGTCCATACAAGGTTTTGTGGTTGCATAAAGAGCATCAATTAGTGGTAAGGGAATGATGCTTGGTTAATTTTCAGATTGGTAAATATAAAGATGAAATACTCTGTGATGTAATGCCTATGGATGCCTATCATTTCTTTCTAGGAAGACCATGGCAGTTCGACCATCAAGTTGTTAATGATGGTAAGAGTAATACATATACCATTAAGAAGGTTGGTCGAGAATTTACTTTGAATCACATGAAGGATAAGGATTAAGACACAAAAGGTACTCCTAAGGTGTGTTTTATCGTAGGAAAGAAGTTCTTGAAGGATTTGAAGAAAGATGATGTTTGTTATGCATTGGTAGCATGACCACCTCAGAACCTAACAACAATAAAGGAAGAAAAGCATATGGTAGAAGTTTAAGAATTGGTTGATGAGTATGCTAGCATAATGATGGATCTACTAGATGGATTGCCACCAGTAAGAAAAATTAGTCACTATATGGATTTGATTCCAGTGGTGATTTTTCCAAACAAGGCACCATATAGGATGACACCACAAGAGAATGAAGAGGTAAACAAAAAGGTCCAGGAGTTGTTGGAAAAAGGATTGATTAGGGAGAGTCTCAATATGTGTGTTGTACCCATTGTATTAGCGCCTAAGAAGGGAGGTGAATGGAGGATGTGTATAAAAAGCTAAGCAATCAATATGATCACCATCAAATATAGATTTATGTTACCAAGAATGGATGATTTAATGGATTATTTTAGTGGAGCAAGGTATTTCACAAACATTGATCTAAAAAGTGGTTATCATTAAATCATAATTCGCGAGGGGGATGAGTGGAAAACAATATTCAAGTTGAAGGATGGATTGTATGAGTGGTTGGTCATGTCATTTAGATTGATAAATGTACCCATGTACATTCATGAGATTGATGAATTGGGTGTTGAAGCCCTCTCTTGGTAATTTTTTCATAGTTTATCTCGATGATATTTTAATTTTCAACAAAAAAAGAACATTTGGAACATATTAGAGTTGTTTTGCAAAGATTGAAGGAAGAAAATTTAATGGTGAATCTGAAATTTTTTACTTTCATGAAGGAGTTAGTATACTTGGGATATGTGATTTATTAGGAGGGACTAAAAATGGATCCTGAGAAAGTAAAGGCTATTGTTGAGTAGCCATCACCAAAGAGTACCTTTGAAGCCCATAGTTTTCATGGGTTAGAGAGCTTCTATAGGAAGTTCATAAGAAATTTCAGTGCAATATGTGCTCTCATTGCAGAGACAATATAGGGGACCAAAAAAGAGTTCCAATGGACAACTACAACAAAGAAGAGTTTTCAGCTGTTGAAAAACAAGGTGACAAAACAACCAATGTTGGCATTACCGGACTTTGGAAAAAAATTCCAATTATATTGTGATGCAAGTGGAACAAAAATTGGAGGAGTTCTCAGTCAGGAAGGAAGACCAATCACATACTTTAGTGAGAAGTTGAATGAAGCCAAGAGGAAATATTCAGTATATGATCAGGAGTTCTATGCAATTGTGCAAGCGCTTAAGAAGTGGAGGCATTATTTATTGCCAAAATAATTTGTGTTGTATAAATACCATCATGCCCTACAATTCATAAATATACAAGGTAAGTTAAATCAGAGGCATCTGAAATGGGTTGAGTTTTTGCAAATTTATTCTTTTGTGTTAAAACATAGAAGTGGTAAATCTAATCGAGTTGTTGATGCATTAAGTAGGAGAATATTGATGTTGAATGAGATGAGAGTGAATGTTGTTGGCTTTGATGCATTGGGTGAGTTGTATGAGCATGAACCATATTTCAGAGAGGCATGATTAGCATGTACGAATCCAACTAAATTGTATCAGACTCCATGGCTGGAGTATTTTGTCTAGGAGAACTTGTTGTTCAAAGAGAATTTGTGTTATTCAAGAGGTTCCATGAGGGAGAATCTCATTAGAGAGAGGCACAATGGTAGATTAGGATATTTTAGAATAGATAAAACAACTGAATTATTGAATGAAATCTATTATTGTCCAAGAATGAGTGTGGATGTCAAGAAAATAGTACAAGGATGCATAATTTGTCAACATGTGAAGGGCATGAAGAAAAATACCAGACTGTATCAGTCATTATCGATTTCAGAGAGAATGTGGGAGCACATTAGCATGGAATTTTTGTTGGGACTGCCTCAAACTAAAAGAGGTAATGATTCATTTTTTGTGGTTGTTGATAGATTTTCAAAAATGGCTCATTTTATTTCATGTCATAAAACTAGTCACGCTTCCCATATAGAAATTTTTTTCTTCAAAGAAATAGTTTGGTTGTAAAGATTGCCTAAGAGTGTCATATCTTATTAGGATAAAAAGTTTGTTGGTCATTTCTAGTGTACATTGTGGAAGAAATTAGGTACAAATTTGGGTTTCAATTCAACTTACCATCCACAAACAAATGGTCAGATCGAAGTTGTGAACAAGAGTTTAGGTAATCTCCTTCAATCTTTGATTGAAGATAAGCCAAAGTAGTGGCATTTGTTGCTATCCCAGGCAGATTTCACCTATAATATTTCAATGAATAGGAGTATTGGAAAAATTCCATTCAACATGGTGTATGGTTTCAGCCCTAGGGGCGTAGATGAACTCAGATATAGTGCAAACTTGGTGAAGACAAGTGCTATGGCGAAGGATTTTATAGAATATATCAGAGATTTACATGAAGAGGTAAAAGAAAAGTTGGAAAGGAATACTGTTAAGTATAAGGAGTCAGCTAAACGTCACAAAAGAGAGCAAGAATTTCAGATTGGAGAGTTGGTATGGGTTCATTTAAGGAAGGATAGGTTTCCACAGGGAACCTACAACAAGTTAAAATGGAAAAAGATCGGTCCTTGCCAGATCTTACTTAAGTTTTTAGCCAATGCTTATGAAGTTGAACTTCCAAAGAATGTAGATATATCTCCTATTTTCAATGTTAGTGGTATGTACAAGAATTTTGAAGGAGAGATAAGTACTCAACCACATTTTCCTGTGAATATCCTTGATAATATAGAATGGGTGGATCAACTACCTGCAAAGCAAACTGAAGAAGTAGATGAAATCATTTATTCTACGGTTATGAAGAAAACACGTGGTAAGGAGTATGTGGAGTACTTAGTCTGTTGGAAAGGAAAATTAGTGGATGACGTAACTTGGGTGAAGGCACATGATTTAGCTCAGTTTGTGATTTTGATTCCATATTGGCCTAAATATTCTCGAGTTCCCACTCATGGAACATTTCTCCTACCCCAAATATCTAATGCAAGAGCATCTGAGGCTTGCTTACAATCCTGCATCATCATTTCTACATTTTTTGATCAAATAAGACCTAAGAAAGTTTTTGTCAATGTTATCTACCTATATGAAATCAAGAAATTTTAAACTTTTTAACCTTGCTATATTGAGTATCGATCTTTTGGTTGTAGACACATCAGGTGTACACAACATATTGCTCATATGGCACCAGAATTGATAGGTCCTATCGCTCGATATGCCTTTGTGAGGTCAAAAATATTGGAACCTAAGCCTACATATCTAAGGATATCAGAGCCAATAGAGACATAAAGGGAACCATAATCTCTAATTTCCTGATGCCTCGATAAAAAATGCTCGTGTGATTCTTTGAACATCCGATCAATATAAGGGTGACTTCATGCTATCGAAGGGATATGGTTGGTCATCCCTACGATGGTCTGATGTGCATGTGTTCGATGTGGTTGTTTAGCGATACGTGGAAGATTGAGATTCATTGGATTTCCACATCATTGTTGTGGAAATCGATCATATTGGTTGACTTGGTGGGCTACTAATAACGATGAACCATCTGATGCTTAAACTATTCTAGAAAATTCAACTTGGGTGCAGGAACATGCATGGCCGACCTGCAGTAATAAGAGAACTATGTGTAGTGTTAGGGTAGAGTAGTGTAAGGTAGAGAAGGGGTCGAGAGTAGTAAGAATAGAGAGATGCCCTGAAGCGAATATCTGAATGTAACTTTGTATTTGAATAAATAAAAGTTGTTTGTTCTCATGTGCATTCATTTTTTATCTTTATGTGTGTGCATATCTGTGTTGGCTACGAGATCGAATAGTCTAGCAAGACCCTTCGGTCTTGACTATACCAATATGGGAAATGGACCATAGTCAATACTATGGGAAAACATCTTAGAATTGCAAAACAATAAATTATTTAACATTGAGTGCTTAAATATAAAGCAATGAAATATTTTCCAACTACAAAATAAAGTGAAATGCACGGGAATAGGAGGTGTGAACAACAAGGAAAATAATTGGTCAAAGTTCCATTTTCCTCTATTCTCTGCAAAGCTAAGACTTAGTGGTCATTGTACAAGTGTTCCATATTAACTATAGATTGTTTCACGTGTAAAGTTACGCCAAAACAATAGGGGAATAGCTATATACTTGGTGCTAGAATAAGAAGTTCTATTCACTGTAGAAGTCAATCTTTGCTATAATTTGATTGGGATCATTTTAACATGAGAATAATTGAATAATTCTTTTGTTGTTGTCAAATAGATGAGTCGACCAATAGCTTCTTGTGTTGATTTTTGTGTTTAGTTTGTTGTCACCTTTTAGCTAAGTGAAGTGAGTTGAAATGCATGGAGGTTGCTGCCATTTTGCATGCCTTTTCAAAAGGATACAAATTCTCCATGTTGCTATATAAATAGAGAGATTTACACTCTTCTTTGGGACACACTTATCTACATTATTCTACAATTACATTCTACTATATTTTGTGAGAGCCTTGAGTATCTTGTGAAGCACTATATTTGTGAGAGTATATTGTCAACTTGTGAGTGAAGTCTTATTGAAGTATTGCTTGAAGAGGTCTACGTGAAGCTAGTAAGCTACTGTTGGAAGGTTGCATGCTATGTCATTCAAGTGGTTAATCGTATTACAGGCATGAGGATCTAATCTTCCTTTATTTGTCTTGTTTATGAAATATTGAATCTTGAATGCTTTATTTGAACTACTTGAGATTACTTGCATTAGGGAAACATAACATTTTCTTTGGAAATGAAAAATAAGTTGTTTATGATTTTCTATGAAAATGCTTGTAAATACTCCATAAGAGGAGAGGTTGTTTGTCATTATTATTAAGATACTAAGAATGATTAAAAAATGATAGCTTAAGGGTTATTTGTAGCTAAAGTTATTTGATTATATTAGATAGCTAGTGGGTTGTACTCCCAGGATTGATTGACCATTGAAGGGAAGGAACTTGTTAAAATGATTTGTGAGTAGAAATACCATAGATTTTTTGGGAAAAGGGGATAGGTTATTTCTGGGGTTAAATATTACCCATTGGAGGAAATACCTATGCATAGATTATAGTGGCCTTAAATCAAATCAAGCTGAGTAGTGTAAGTGAATAGGATGAATATCACTCAAAGTACTGAGTGAGAACACTTTTGCCAAAGTAGTGTGATTTTCTTTGTCTCCAATGTCAATTCACCAAGTCCATGTGGTGCATGTTATTTCCAGATTGTAGGGTTACAAGTTCTAGACATGTAGGACACAACACTAAGCTTAGAGTGGTTGTCATATGGGGTTACTCCACCAATATCTTCATTGAAGGGTAGGGCCATCTAACATATGGTATATGTGCGAGGGACTAGATATGAGTTGGTGGTTGATGGAAAAGCGCTTGGGTGATGCTTCTCCTCCTTAGTAGATGATAAAAGACCAAAATTTGAAAGGCATATCCTAGACCATCTATATCTATTGCTTTCAAGCTCGGTTGAGATATGTATGTATCATGCACCCATTTATATGGAAGGATGTAATAATGAATGATATACTTAAGTTAATTCAATATGACATCTATGTTATGGAAATATTTATAAAATTACGTTGAAATGCAATGGAAGTTTGGAAATAGTATTGTTTCAAATGTGCATGTAATTTACTTTATGGAAATATTTTTTTTATTGCTATGATATGACTTCATGGTTTATTCACTTGAGGTGAAATATTTGGAATTTTATTGAGTAGAACATCAGGGTTGTTACAGTTTCAACAAAAAAAATCTCCTCATATGTAGAAACAAGAATTCCACCTTCATCTTCCATATCCTTAGGAATATCATCAAGATTCAAGTTTATAATATTCTCTATTGTAAGCTGACTATAGTTAAGATTCATGACATCCTCGTTGGTTTTGCACTCAACCCATATGTATTCAACCTTATGCACATGAAAGTAAATCTTCTCGAGTTTATCCTTCATTCCTCTACAATAAAAATCAAGCCTCCTTCTGTACTATTTCATTGTAACCCAGTCAATCTATATCTCTATAGCTTTGGATCTAGGAGATGTAGTAATAGAGTGCCTACCAATAGTCAAAGGAAGCTTGAATCCCAGCTTGTGAGATTTAGCTTGTTTGTTGTGAACAACCATGATTTTTATGCATAACTCCATTAACACAATCTTGTCACTAGGATACCTAGGAAGCATATAGGGATATCTGTCAAAACATGCAACTCTAATATATGTAAATGTGGGGAACTATAAGAACATGCAACAAAAATTCTTGACCAACTCCCAATCTTCATCCGATACCATTCTCTTCTCAAGTTCCCTATCAAACATGTACATGTATGAAGAGAAAAAGGCATCATTGACCCCCTGAAAATTCTTGATGTTTTGATGCAGAGTCGATTGAGAGTAATATTGATATATAGGAACATTTATTTGGTCACCCTCTAAAGATAACCCTAGAAATTGCCTCATAGAGGTAATGTGATAGACCAAATATGAAGTCATGTAGAGCTTCAATGAAGTAGTCACCTTAGAAAGATGCTTAGAAATGACATCACTTATTTAATTTTTCCCAAAAGAATTGTTGTTGTCTTTTCCTTATGACATGTATGTAAAGAAACATCAACTCCTAAAAAAGTGGTAGAAGTTGGGAATCCCTTAACTCTACTGAGAAGAGTTATCAAGTCATTTACCTCCTTAATGAATTCACTATGGTAAATTTTCTTAGGCCACCTTGAGATATTTGGCCTAGAAATCTTAAGCCAATGAGTGTTAATAGTATTTTTACACTTATTTGGGTCATTGTCATAATACGCTTGTGATTTTTTCATAGTAAGGTCAACATATGTATCAATACTTGGACATCTGAAGATGTTATCAAGGAACTCATCTTATCGTATGAGCACATTCTCATTTGTGTCTCTGACACTCTTGGTTTCCTTATGATAGTGGGTTGTTGTTACAAGTACAAATTTTGGATTGGATGTTGCTACTGGGAATGAGGTGACCAAGTGAATACTAATTTCAATAACACACCTCATGCTTACATCCACTAGTTACTTTTTCCCCCTTTGAAGGAGCTAAAAAATTTCAACATGACCAATATGTGTATCCTTGATATCATCAACATTTGAAGTCATTGAGGTCATTAGGAATACCCCCTAGTACTTATACTTCATGTTTTTCTTGTTTGGTGATGAATCAGACATTGATAATGAAGCTATAAAAATAAATTTTAAAATTTTCCTAATGTTTGAGAAATTTGCAAGCTTTTGTTTAGTGGTGGAAAAATTGTGTGCCCCTACATGTGTTGGTGAACCTTGGATGAAAGGGTGCAAAAATTATGCACCACTGCATGGGGTATCGTAGTTTATATGTAAGGGTGGACAGATTCTCTATCCCTACATGGGGAATGGAAACACATTGATGTAGTTTGGGAAAAAACTCCTAAATTACATGAGGTAGAAATAGTCTATGTGTAGGTTGAGATTTATTTCTTGACCTACACTTTTATTGAGTAGAGATTATACATGTATCAGGAAATTTTCACCATTGTACATATGGTAGACTTGACTTGAATTCATATCATGTAAATTCTCTGATGTGAATTTAAGTATGCATGCATTTTTAATTGAGGCCTATGTTGGTTAGGATTTAAAACCTGACCTACATAAAGTGGTAAAATGGTGACAAGGCGTAGTCAAGTTTTAAAACCCGGTCTACACTTTGGAGGTGGGATGATTATGTGGTTCGGTTTTTAAAACTTGAACTACATTCCATGGTGTGGAATGAATTGAGTGTTAGTGAGAAAAATCCCCCACATGTGCATGAAGGATTAGTAACGGTAAGTTTTTTTTGGGTTTTAAAACCCGAATAGCATAAGGTGAGAAATTTCACAATTGAGTGTAGGTCGGGGTATGAAAGGTGAAGTGTGAGTTAAGTTGAAGTTTTCATGTTGTTGCAAAGAATATCTCCATAAAAAAATGATATTGATAAAGCCAAGGTTGTTGACCTAAAACAAGATAAGATGCAAATAAAAATCATAACTAAAAAATATAAACCTAAACCATAATCCTAAATTAACATAAACAAGGGTACATACCTAGAAAAAATATGAGGATGAAAATGCTAAAGGTTGATGAAAAAAAAATCAAGAAAGGTTGAGATCATGAAGAAATCCTTGTTTGAATCTGGAACAATCATGACACGATCGAGGGTGCTGCCACAATAGTGGTTTACACTTTCTGGGAGATCTTGATTTTTGTTGAAATCAAATATTTTTAGAAAATATAATGATTTAAGCCTTGAAAAGTTTCATTTAAAGGATTCCAATTGAAGATGGTTTGATGAAACCACCTTAGACCAAGCCCCCTTGGATAGAAGCCTGCTAGTTTTAAACCATACCTATAACAGAGTCTCCTTTACACCTATCAAAATGTTGATAAAAAACAACTTTTGATTTACCTTTTGGGGGATCAAATGAGTTCATTTAAGTTTTATTTTTTGTAAGTATGTAGTATTTATTATAAGCTTCCAAAAAAGTATCATTTTAATTAAATTAAATTTGATTATTATATTTATTTTTTATTTCTTGTGAACGTAGGTTTTTCACCGAAAATCAAGCTCTTTGTTCTACATATGTGGAAAAATAGTAGATTACCAAAATAATTTTTTGAAAAATATGTTCAGGTTGGGTATTGATGTCTTTGATCTATTAAAAAAAAATTGAATTCCGATACATACAGAAAAATTTATGTTGTATATAGTTCGCCTATATTTGAATTGTACTTGGTTTGACTTTGAAACTTGATGAAGGAAAAAAATATTTAATAAAAAACTATGAAACTAAATGAACTGGTTAGATATCGTAGTAACAAATCTAAATTCAAAAAAAAAAATTATCCTTCATACAAAAAAAATTATGTTGTATACAGTGATCATCACTCCTTAAAAATGTTGTTTACTGATAAAAACTAGGTTTTGAAGGAGATGAAAAAAAAGTGCAATCTATTTTGATAATTTTTTTGATAAAAATATATCTAGAATCTATAGACAAAAATTCACAAATCACTATTTTGCATCATCTTCAAATTCCTCATGGTTTAGTCGCTATAGGAGCCCGAAAGTGAAGATTTAGGTAAAAAAAATTAGTTCAGTGTCTAGTTTGCCCAAAAATTGTAAACCAGTATTGTGGGATCACCCTCGATAATGAATAACAGATGTGAATCAACATAGAAGAAAAATGGTAAATGAAAAAAATGAAGGCTAAAACAAAATAAAAACCATTAAAATTGCATTAAAATCATTGCATTAATGGCCCCTCGTGTGGCTTAAGGAGTGGTCATGGGAAAATTCCTCGTGACTACATCCTCAAATGCAACCGGCCAAAAGATGTAGTGCCGCTAAAATTTAGTGACACTACATGTTTTCAAAAATAACTAACTCCTAAATTTAAGATTTTTATAATTTTCTTAAAAGCAAAAACTTGATCACTCTAAATGAATTTTCGGGGATCAAACTACGCACGAGGGCAACTAATATTTTCCTCGATTTGCATTCTTAGAGGATGTAGTTTATGAAATGAACAAGTTTCATAAGGGTTATCCAATGAATTGAGGATGTTGAATTCAAGGATAATAGTTGGCTCTAATTGGGGATCTTCTTTTGATCACCCTTTGAAACGCTTGAAGGGATAAGAATCCCAAATTCTAAGTGCCTTCATCCTTCCATTGGGCTATAGAGTCAGGTGAAAAAAGACACAAAAATACAAAATAAAAAGACATAAAAACTATACATTGTACAAACTTATCTAAA
The DNA here is from genome assembly GCA_007115665.2 of Sequoiadendron giganteum. NCBI lineage: Eukaryota > Viridiplantae > Streptophyta > Pinopsida > Cupressales > Cupressaceae > Sequoiadendron > Sequoiadendron giganteum. Next base: position 77,449,879 of record CM021105.1, read on the forward strand.
GCTTCATTGAGTGAAATGCTTTAGATGTTCTCGATTGTGAGGCATTGAAAATGGTGTTCCATCTTGATACGCCAAAAGAAAACTATTCTCACCATAGATTTAGTGAATTGTGAAAGGGCTTCTCCATAAAGAGTCAAAAATTTTGTGTATTCCTTTTGGTTCTCTTCTTCTATCCTACAATAGAACTTGATCTGTAATTTATAAATCACAATATTTTTCTTTTTTTATCAAAAATCCTTTTGACTTGTCTTTGGTGCTTCGTAATGCGGTCCACAACTAGTATTTGTTTCTCCTCCAATTCAACAAGAAACATGATGCACTTGTCAACAGAGCTATCAAAAGTCTCATCTTCAATGGCCTTAGCCAATTTTAAAGTAGGCAATTCTAGTGTGATAGGTATCTCCACACTCAACTTGTACAAGAGTTGAAACAAAGACATTCCAATTATGTGTTTAGGGGTAATACAATCCACCCATAATTCATTGTGCTAGGAACTTTAATTTTTATCTACCAAATTATTGATTATAGCAACCAGATTCTTGTTGCTCGATTCAACTTGACCATTCTCTTAGGGGTAATAGTTAGAATAATGAGAAAGAGTGATCCCATATTCAAAGCATTTTTTTGTTATTTCATTGGATGAGAATGAAGCAACATTATCTTCTACTATCTTGGTTGGAGCACCAAACCTTGAAATGATATTCTCTTTGATAAAATTGCATACCACTTCCGAAGTAGCATGCTTGACTGGAATAGCTTCCACCTATTTAGTGAAATAGTTAGTAGTTGTGAGAACATATATATTCCCTACACTTGATGGTGGATTGATTGCACCAATGAAATTGATACCCCACTACTAAAAGGGTTCTTTAAATACCACTAGCTTAAGGGGTGAAACTGCTAATTTGGGTTTCCCCACAAAATGCTGACATAACTCACACTTATTCACCTAGCTGTACACATCTTGAAAGAGTGTGGGACAATGGTCTTTTTCTTTCAAAATCTTGTGAGAAGTAACTAGATCTAAAAAGTTTCCACATGCCAAGTTGTGAAAATATTCCAACTTACCTTGTTATGCTTTCTCCATGCATTGTAGAAACGTACCATCAATACTCCTCTTATACAAACCATTGTCCTAAAGAAAAAAGTGTGCATCCTTGATCTTGATTGTCTTATTTTCCTTTTATGACAAGTTCTTGGGAGATTCTCCATAGGTAAACAAGTTTGCAGTACTGGATTACCATTCATCAATCATGCTTACAAACAAAATTATGAGAACGTCTTTAGAATTTACTTCCTCATCCTCATAAAATTCTTCTAATTTATTATCAAAAATTATCTAACAAAATCCCTTCCCATGAACCAAATTTATGGGTTTAATTTCTATGTCATATTCTTGAATTTTGGCAATCCATTTACCTCTCTTAGTTTCAAACTCCTGTTGATTCAAGATAGACTTGGCTATTGAATCCCAGACCAATGCAATAACATAAGAATTAAGAATGTAGAACGTGGAACGTGGAATGCTTTAATGTTTTCACCATAACATAAGATTTATTTTCCATTGGTGATTATTTGAGTTTGTGATCTTTCAAAGTAAAAATCATGGAAACTATTGGGGATTCAATCCCCTCATTGTTTTGCTAAACCGAGATAGAAAATAGAGTATGTTCAGAAGCATAACTATGCATGATAAAGTCTTTTGTATAGTCAAGATAGACTAAGACTAGATCATGAGCAATAGCCTCCTTTATGTCAATAAAATCAAAATTTCCTTCTACACTCCAATGAAATATTGAATTACCTTTCATCATATCCACAATATGATGAGATTTCTTTGCAAAGTTTGGAACAAACCTCCACAAAAAGTTCACCTTCCCAAATAAAGAATAAACAACAGTCTTACTTGAAGGAAAATTAAGATTTTGGATGGGCTTGATCCACTTGGGATCAATCTTGATTCCTTCCTTAGACACAATGTGTTCAAAGAGCTTACCTTTTATAACCTTAAAAATAGATTTTTTGGGATTGAAACATAGGAAAGTGGGGGGGAGATGGTGAAATGATATGGATGAAAAGGGGTGTCCACCTACTCACAAATCCACTTTCCCTAGTTTCATTAGGAAGAGGGAGAGTGTCACAAATGATTAGAAATGACTTGCAACTCTCAAGATGAGTCAACCTTAGATTTGGACACTATGCTACCTTGGATTCCCTAATGATAGAAATGACTGATTGGCTATTTTGGGAGAAGAATAAAAGTGCATAAATAATCAAACCTATGTGACCTAACACTTAAAATGCCTATTATTATGATAATGGAAACAAAAACACCAATTTGTAAAGATATCTTAGAAGGGTAGAGAGGTATGTACTTGGCTCCAAAAGCGGGTTTTAGGCTTTGTTGAAGGACATATTCTCCCTAGGGTGAATGCTTCTTTGTGTGAGGATCCAAAAATCATTTTTAAATCCTATGATCATGGATCTTAGCTTAAGATTCCACCTAGTTTGACTATTGAAATATTGGAAATAAAAATTGTAGGTGAGTTTTTGTGTCTTGACAACTTTGACAACTTTTCAATTTTTCTCCTTTAGTCAACTTTCAATCATTCTTCACATATAAACCCACTCATGCAAAGAGAGGAGAAAATGTGTTTTTGGTGAAGGGGGTTTTCCTTTTTCAAACCCCATTTTGGTAATTAAACCTTGATAAAGAGATAATGATAAATGAAATGAATGATGAATGAACACTAGCTTGTTACAACTCATCAAACCCACTTTTGGACCTATGAAAGAGAGAAATGAGACTCCCTGATGATGATAAGATACTAATCCATAATCATTCTCTCTCATGAATATAACACAAGGAAGGGTTGAGGGAAACATCAACATGAAATCTCCACTAACATGCACTTGCCACATCACACAACACCAAAGGAAACATACACAATGGTGGTATAGCTAGGAGATACCATATCTCAACTAGAAAACATGTCTACCATTTCCAATAGTAAAAAAACATTTACCAACTCCCAAGAGGGATAAATTTCAATGAGACTCTAACACAAGGATTTGACCCATGCAAGACAACCCTAGGAAGTACAAGCCTCCCACCAAATTGAAGTGATGAGGGATCATTTCAAGCAATGACACACTTTCCAAAGAAAAAGTGTCATAACTCTCAAGGTACAATACTTGTTGACAAGTGACAACATGGAAAGACTCACTAGGGAAAGGGGTATAACTTTTGTATGAAAATTTTCCTAAAAAATGAATGAAAGATCTTATTATCCAATGAAATGGAGGGATACAACATTCTAGAGGACTACAATGTACTAGGAGGACACTAACATGCTAGAGAGATACTAGTGTGAACTCAATAGTGTCCTAGATTTGTGCAAAAGTCCTAGATTGGCCCTAGAGTTATAACATAACACTAGATTCCCAAAAATGTGTTGTAGTCCTTACTCGCGGTAGTATCTTTCCCTCATGATAGTTTCATTTCTAGTGAGCTAATCAAAAGACCCATCTATACCATCATGTGAAGCACAACACTCAAGAAACACAAGGAAAGAGTCACAACATAATCCAAACTCCAAAACAATGAAATGACTAGGAGACCAAAGTGAACACTAACACTCAATCTCCAAAACCACTATTCCACAAAGGAGATAACTCTCTATTAGTGTGAATGGGGTTATTTTCTAACTAGTTCTTAGTGAAGACCTATTCACATCATTATAAGTTTACTTAGGATTTAATTTTCATGGGTGTCATTTCTAGAAACTAGTTATAATGGGACCATGCCTTATTAATTAGCTTATAGCTATCTACGTATTCAATATTTCACTTATGAATTATCCATTTTATGTTTGCATCCAAGGTGGTTATCCTACCTCCTCTCACCTTTCTTATATAAATAAGGTTCTTTTAGATTGTAATTCATCCTAGATCAATTCATCATAGACCATCATTTGATAAAATTGTCTTCTTTCTCATGTTGCAACACTTTCTTATGGATGGTGTCTTTCATGGTTTGATCCTTTGAAGACTATATCTTCATTTGAGTTCATTTTTCATCAATATTTCCAACACTCTTAAGGACTAGAGAGATGACTAAAACATTGGGACTAAAGGGGAAGAATTCCTGCCCATCCTATTCATGCCAAATACATATTTCTAAGTAAAGTGTCATTTTAAACCTAAATTTAAATGTGCTCCAGCTCATGCAAGGATATGGTAACATTAACCTTGCAATCCTAAGTCATTTTCATATGTATCCATGATCCTTAGAAGGTGTTCTTAGATGTCTAAGGACATGAGAGATAAACATATTTAATATTTATCTACATACATGATGAATTATAATTGCATTCATAGATATGGATCCAGTCATTGGTCGTGGTTAAAAAAAATTATGACAATATATTCCTTCTAGGAATCTATTTTGGAGATGGGGCCGGTTGGATTTGCATGTTGGTGCATGTATTTTGCATGTTATCTTGAGTGGGATGTCAAGGTTTTCATATTGTGCATGTCATCCATTAGGATTTTTTGAACACTCTTATTACCAATTTCTTATCAGCTATGAGCTCCCATGTAAATCCATGTGATAATCTATTATTTCTTACTAATTTTATAAGATTTCCAAGAGGTGGGTCATATGACTTTTGCATATAGTTTTTACCTCTTGTTTTGAGATACCATAGTGGTATTCTCACTCCAGCTCTTACATAAATTTGAAATTTGTGTTAGCAGAAGATAAGTCATTTTTTAGGTTGAGGAAGCAACAAATTATTTCCAAAAATTACAAAAAGATGTTGTACTGATGGTACTTATTTCAAGGATTAAAGGCAAGCATCAAATCTCTTTAGGTGTGGAATTTTTTCTCGCAAGGGTTTTTGCACATAAATCTTGTGCGACTTGTGTTTATTTCTCTTCTTTCTTTGGTTGAATGTGCAATCACATTACTATCATATTAGTCAATATTGAATAATTTATTTACTTTTAGATTTGAAAACTATTTGTTTAAGTTTCATTATAGTAGTTTCACCTTATTTTTCTAATAGTTCATTTTAACCCACATTACAAAAAAGATAAATGAAATGTGTGCTTAACACTAATATCGATACATGGTAAAAAAATATAGCACCTATACCATATAGGTATTAAATTTATAATCCTTCCACTTAAGAGGTTCCAATGATTTGTTATAATTTAAAAAGAGGACTCAACTGTACTACACTATATATTTTTGCAAAGTAAAGATAACAATACAATAATTAAAATTGAATGTTTTTCCAACCTTGAACTTAGTTTTTGACCTCTCTAATGGATCCTCTAATCCCTAATGGTGGTTCCATGCCACCCTACCATGTGGTACCATTAGGTCCACCTCACCACGGTAGGAGATTATTGCAAGGGCCACACTCACACTCACACTCACACAAAAAATATGAGTATGAATTACACAAATTCCAATCACAATTGCACAAAAAATAAGTATGAACAACATATAAAATCCACTCAACCAAAATAAAAGATGGATAAGGATAGGTAGATGTCAGATATAACACCCAAAAATAACATGAATGAGGGAACTAGTGAGAGGTAAGGAGTGTCATTACAAAGAATGAAGAGATGGTTTGTGGACTTGAGTATGTATGCCTATTGGAAGGTGAAGGGAGTACTCAAGTGGAATCCACCCCCCAACTAGGTATATTCTTGCCTTATTAACCAATGATATGGATCGACCAAGTCATACACATATACCCAATGAATTGGATCATCCTTTGTTGAGAAATCATTGGCAATAGGAATTTACATTTAGATGTCAACCAAGTATGTGTTTTTGAGCTGATGCTAGTATTGTATGTACATGTTGAAAAGTTTTATATGTTCCTACAAAGTTTTAATATAGTAAGAAAGTTTACTACACTGAAAGGAAACCTATTTAAAAAATCCTACAAAGTCTATATTTATTAAATAACATACTATTTTTATTGGTTGAGTGCAATAAGTGAGTATTTTTTTATGGATTAAAAATTACTATTTAACTATAGATATGGGTGATAACGTTTACCCATTATCAATCTAATACAAAAATAAAATAAACTAATGACTAATTTAACAACATAGTAGCATCATACCTCAATTGGGCCCTTGCTTGGGTATCAACATTATTTAACTCACAAGATAATCACTTATTTAATTTCTTCATGCACACTTGATTCAAGGATTCCGATAAAAAGGTTTTGTACCTGTCATTGAAAAGGAAAAATATAATTGTTGAAAAAAAGATTACAATTACTTCCATTTTAGAGTCTTGAAATATATAATAAACTTAATTCTA